>JAQFYB010008110.1:0-10102 GCA_034694085.1 Pogonognathellus longicornis
CTTGTAGGACCACAGAATATTCTTTTTTGCATGTCTTTTCCTTTCTTTGTTTTTTTTTAGTTTAATTTGGCTTGTAAGATTGTTCATCTAGTTTATAATTGGACATTTACAGACTTAACTAGCTCTAAACCTGACAATGCGCTGACTTGACAATAACTATTATGACGCAATGCATTGTTCACTTTTTGCAAACGCTCTTTGTACTCTATGATACTTAAATATTAAGTACCTGTACATAAGAGGATTAATGAGATTATGAGGACATATTAATTAACCATCCAAGATTTCAATTACATACCTTATTACAATCGTATAATATTATACTAGAAAAATGCCCGTTCTTCGAACGGGGTCCAAAGTGGCACCTATCTACATAGTACGTACAATGGAAAGGCATGGACGTTAAATTGTGTTTCATACAACACTTTATCATCAGTGATTGTTAGAAAAATATTTGAATCACGATGAAAATGAAATAAAATTAAGTAGCGACGAAAGAGCGGATCTATAGGAAGGGAAATCATATCTGTCTGTCCGTCCGTTTGTCTGTTGTGCAAAAAATCTTCAGTAAAGTAGTACAGTAATAATCATGAATATTTCTACTCTGCTACTTTCGGGGTCAGTTTTAACAAATTGTGGTCATTTAGTAGAATTAGTATCAACGTTTTCAATACAAATCTAGTCTTCGGATTAATATTATAGTAATTTTAGTACAACAGTCGCTACTTTATTATACTGTTTATTTATTAGGTTTAGATTCAGCAAGACAGTAAAGCAAAATTAGTTTTTTTTCAGGAAGAAAAGGCAATAGAAAGAGAGAAGAATAACTTAACAATTCCACCCTCAATTCAATATTCATAAAATTGGTTTTTATATATCTGGCAGCTCAATGTATAGGCATGTATAATGTTGATATTCTTGCTAATCTATTTTATTTATAGGTGTGTATCAAGGTGTGTAGTGGTCACATTTTGCTAATTGTAACTACTAATAGTAGAGAAAGTAGTAATTGTAAGCGTATGGTTACAGGCTATAAGTAGTACTTACCTATTAATTTTTATAATGCATATTATAGTCATTTGAAAAAAGAGTACATGTCTATTTATTATTCGAATTATTGTACAAAATTATTTTCACAGTTTGGGCATAACAACAGAAGCACACAAAATATCAATATCATTGTTAATCAGTGCAATGGCATTATAATTACTGTTGCTGATATTCGTGACTATAGATCCATTCTTTACCAATTTTTTTCACTCTGGAAAGTTTGAATCTCTAATTTCACATTTGATTCCTCGCCAGTAAAACAATGATTATTCATTGTATATAGTTTGTGAGCGCGCGTGTGTTAACTTGCAAATGTCTTGAGATCTGAGTGAGGATAGAATAATACGACACGACAGGAAGGCTGCAACTAGAATTGTTACATATATAACGAAGAGTAAAGCAACTAGCAACCAACTTGAAAACTACTAGTAGTCCATATAAGTACTAAGACGGAGACGAAGAGCAAATAAAAATGTTTTTGTTCATGGTGTATGTGATTATAAATGTAAATGACAAGAGATGAGCGTTGAGAGACTCGGAAGCGCTTTATTGGAATAAAAGGGGACTGGCTCGTTTAACTCTGAAATGAATGACTGTATAATATTCTGTATTACGTGTGTATAATGGTAATAGACATACAATGAAAGTCAGAGTCAAACTGTTTCAAGACTATTACGAACATTAATAGAGTCGAAGAAACCTATGATGATAATGATGATGATGATTCAAATAATCCTTCTCATATGCAAAGACGAAATGAAACGGACATTTTCATATGAGTCATGTTCTGTATTAAACATCTCTCGAAAGCAATTCAAACAGTAGCATATAGATAGGATATAATTTTCATAGTAGAATGACTCAAATTGAATTCTTTCAAGCGACTACTAAAGAATATCCAGATGACTTTCCCTTTCGGCTTCATTCCTTTATACCTACAATATTCAGATATAGAAATACATTTGATATTCTGATTCCGCTGCAGTTTCACTTCAATAAAATAAAAGCTTCTGCATTTTACTTGCTGCCCCTTGCTACCAGTTTTCAGAGAGGACCATTACATTACACCACCACTACTGTTAGGAACTATACTCGTACAAATAAAATTCTCTCCAGACTCAAAAGCGGGAGCGGTGCTATAGGACGATGATGTGAATGTGATGCGTACGCGATTATGTTGATGATGGCGGCGGCTCTTTCTCTTCTGTTCAGGATGCCTTCATCTCCCTATGCACATTACACACAAAAAGAGCAGCCGTGTTCCCGTTCCTTCCTCCTCTATAGTTTTTATAGTGAGTGAGTCTTTCAGTTCCTGATTTGAATGTGATCGCTTTGTGCATGCATCCTAACTTAACAATAAACTATACAGTCTCCTTTCTTTGAATACATTACTGTAACAACTTTGTATAGCATTGTTCCGTATATATGTATGTATAAAGAATACACGTAATAAAAGAGAAAATAGTGTAGACTTCGCTCTTTTAGGTATATATGTATGTAATAAATATACATACTGCAAAGGGAAATATAATCCAAACTTGGGGTTGTGATTTTGTAGCTTAAATAAAACAGATCTCTGCGTGTTTCCTATATTAAGTAGATATATACCTTGTAGCATGTATGCATAGCATGTTTTTATAAAAATGAAATAACAAATACGTACTCAATCAGAGTTGCCCTTTAGAGAAAGAGAGACGTGACTCCATGTTTGTAGAGGTTGTGGTAATAATGATAATGTGGAGAAATGCATGAGTTCACGTGTGTGTATCGGAAAACAAATAATTACTGCTGTATTATATTGTGTTAATATACAGTACTAGTACCGTCTAAAAAAGAGGTGCGTTATGACTATGACCATGGCATTGTTTGATCTCTAATTTAAACTTACAGGCAGACATACTACTAATAATGTTATGTAGTACTTCCTAATGTTATAAGTAAATACTTTATGGATCTACATACAAGCCGAAACACAAGCCACGTACATAGTTATAAAAAATCATCGGAACATTGTACAAAAATCAAAGAGCAATTCCCTTCAATTTCTTATCGCGTATCTCATGTCAAATCGAATTTTGACGGAAAAGCTGCCGACTCTACAAAGTCTGTGCTTATGGTATGTTTGTGTTGGTTGGTGCGGCATTTACATCTGCATGTAAAAGAGACGCACAGACATAATAGTACCGAGCTGCTCTTTTCATGTCTGCTAAATTTGTTTAACAAAGCAAACGAGTCTGTATGAGGAAATTGTAATCATGCACTGTGTAATATTTTATTTTACATCACTTAGACATAGTGAGTAATGACAAAGACCCTGCAATAAACTAAATATCCACTACACACTACAGATTAACAGAAATGGGAAAGTTTCTGTCTCCACACAGTCCAGTAGCGATATCAGTAGCTTAGCTTAACAAATACATTGTTGAACTTGGCATTCACGGAAATACTCCAAATGAACAATTATGCACGAAGAAAGAAAAAGGCGGGGAGAGTTTATCTCATGTTTAAGTAGTTATGCAACCAAGACGTGAAAACAGTTACAAAACCCAAGCCGCAACCCTCTTGGATATTCAGTTTATACAAAATTTTAATATCGTGTATCCATTCAGTAAGAAAAGTCTACCGCATTTATATAATATAGGTATAGCAGGTATAACTTAACTTCTATAGCGGATCGATGTTAAAAGATACGAAATAGGGGAAACATATAATAGTAGTAATAAAATATTGATACAATTAGAGCGATTAGATGTGTATAAGTAAATGGGGTACGCATTTATACTTAATGCGAACAAAATAAACATAATTTTATATATGACTCGTATTAGTTTCATTTGGTTTTTGATTTGGTTCATTTCAAGCTTAAGTTAGTGAGTTCCGCTACAAATGGACACAATGCCGCCGTTCTTTTAACCATTACCATCTCCGGAAGAACATAAACATTACAGTTTGTTATGCATTGCCTAATAAGTACAGAGATTATTTCATAAGCACAAAAAATTAAGTAGAGCGAAAGGGTTAGTGATATCGGACTCAATGTGTGTGTGTGTGTGTGTTTCTTTGTATGAGTCAATAAATTTTAAAGGAAAACTTTACTCTTTTTACAGATATGCATGTACATATTAATACTACAACAGAATAGTATACAGCACATGTAGCATTAGGATTGCTTTGGTAAAAAGATGAGGAAAGGAAACTTAAGACAAAAAGTAAAGTAGCGCTTGCCGAAGAAACAGAGCAGACGAGCAGATCGAGAAAGGAAGAAAACGTAAAACAAAGTTGTATCAGACAGTGTCTAGAGAGGTACATTACATTTATAAAAGTGTAAAAGAACACAATATTGCATTTGTATACAGTAAATGCACAGAAGAGGATCTTTATTTGCTGTGCAGAGTTGTAGGCCAACGTTTGAGTATAAATGAGAGGATGAAAGTGAGGAAAATGACAAGACAGGCTGCCAGCATGGCCAGGAAAATAATAAGCTGTAATGTAACGGGCGGCACAATTATCACACATTGCAATTAAACTATCATCATCACTCCCTTAGAGCATTTGGCGATAACCCCGTGCTTTTAAGGTCTCATGCCTCATCTCATCTCCTGAATGATTATCGCCGTCAGAGCATCTGGTAAATATTTCGAACACACATTAAAAACATTTTACGTGCATAAACCACACTAAAGCAAACACTGAACTTTGTAATCATCACAGTCTTTTCACTTGTGTACATTTGACTAATGCAGATAAACACACAGTAATAAGTATTACGAATAGATAAGGAAATACAAGAAAGACCATAAGAAACTTTGTCATAAAGACTTTGTTTGTCTCATAGGGATATAATATTATGTTTGACTAAAAGTATTGCATTATACATACATGCAACATGCTTTCATACTTTGCATGTGTGTTTTAATAGCAGGTCCACAGTTTCACATTCAAATCAATTTCAATAATAAAGCTGCAAAAAATGTGCTGTTAACAAGCACAGCAGGAAGCAAGAGTGAATTAAATGAATGGTAATAAAATAAATATATTATTACCGACCTTTGACTATATCCCATAACCTTTGACTCACAAAATTAATTTAAAATATTTATGGGAAGGGCAAACTACTAAAATTAAATAAACAACTAGATAAAAGCTTAAATGTTTAGTAAATGGATGTGTGCATTACAATGTTGTGTCGCATTATATTAGCAGTCAAGTTACTGTACGTTCATGAATCTTATATAAAATTTTGTCAGTTGAGTAATAAAGATAACCCATTTTTAAAAATAACATCCATTTAAGCGTAAATTGTTGTTTGGGTGCTCTCAAAATTCCGTAATGTTACAAATCGTACGAAAATTTGGAGGTTTACGTAATACACAAAGCGAGAAAGGACAAAACTCAGCAAGAGCAAAAGTTCTCAGGGTGCTTGGAGACTTCAACTTGTCTAAGGTCAAGCTGTACTTAAAATCAACGAAAATCCCCTTCCTTTCCTTTTCTTTGGGAGATAAAAGTGAAGAATGAGTGTTTAAGAGTGCTGCAATTAATAAAAGTCTGCAAGACTGGGCCTGTGGTGTAATTTGAGTGTTTCTTTTTCTTTCAATCATGTTATGTTATGTAATATTTAAGTCTCAGTGTAAACGCTGTAACTAAACCGCTAAACTCAGCCGGGCTTAAGTACACATACAATTCACAGTACATGAGAATACATAACCTTTTTAAACACGTATTTATCATGCCACACCATACGAACTACAGCTCGGCCACTTTCATGCGCCATTTAACTGGAAATTTTGTGTCAACTTTGGTTTGTTCTGGTAATATTCTACTGTTGGAGTGAGAACGTGAAAAATGAAACCAAAAAGTGGGCTTTACATTTGTTGTGTAAGCTATTGTGCTTATATCATATATAAGTGAACAATCTCTACTTTGTATACTGATAATGTGAAATACCTATCTTGAAACCATCGGAGAACAAGAGTTTTAATTCAAATTGCCGAATTACTAATAAATAACTAATTTTATATTTTAAATGTAAAATTGATGAATAATGACAATGCATATTACAGCTGATAAGACAATGATCAAATTTATGAGCTGAGATTCATCTGTATCATCTGTATTTTATAATTAATCCAATAAGCTGTCAGAAACAATAAAACTTATTGAAAATTATCTGGAAACCACAGAGGCATAAAAGTAAAAAGGTCAGAATGATTCAGAGATACAGAGACAAAGTATAAGAACGAAGTGAGTTCATTTCTCACAAAATATGTTTGTCAGATTTAGTCTAAATCATCATTTTTTTCACTGCGGACTGAAAAAGACAATGGGACACATGGAAGAAGAAAGAGTGTTCCTTATCACATCAATAGTTTGGATGACTACTACGATGTGCATTGTTGCTGACTGTGCAGTAACTCTGTAAGATGATTAGAGGACTAAATAAATGATCATGTCCTCAACAGCCCAACCCTCCATGAAAAAGCGAGTCAACAAACGAAAAAAAATCAGTTAAGGCTCACAGTACATTACATATATAATATTGGCTTCTGTAGTTTACCAAATCTCATTTTTCACCACCATCACATCACATCACATTTCACAGACTATTACATCCATCCTATCTTATTTTCCCCACACAACGCAATACAAAGCAAAGCAAACAAAACAACTACACACATAACATTATACAAATAAATACACACAGGGTAAATAAAAATAAAGTACTACACATACTAAAACATACCTATCCAACTCGGTTGAACTATACAGGAGGAGGGTCGTCACACATTCAAGTAAATATCAAACACAAGGAATTCAGAAGCTGCATCTGATACAAATAATATACAACAGATACATACTACTGTACCTATAATAATTCCTTCCAAAGAGTATAACACATTATAGTATACATACTGTGTCGAGAATATAAGTAGGGGTATATTCTGGTGATGATCCTAATCATATCTAATAGCATCTCAAGACTTGGTTTGGTATCTTCCTCCTATTCCGAGAAGAATGAGAAATGGTAATAATATATGACGATGATGGAGCATACGCGACTAACTCTGACTTGGATGAGATTTTTTATTTCCTCTTTTCTGATATATTGTGTTATGTTGTTTTCTGATCCGATGTGATAATATAATGGCTACCAGTCAGTACTCGCATTGTATTCTAAACGCTCCATGTACATCTACTAGTCTTTAACTATTACACAAACCTTTTCTTCTCTCCATTATTCTTTGCACACTCTACTAAACACTAAGTATGTGTAGTACTGTTCGTGTGTACGGTGTAAAGATTTAAAGACAGTCGTGTCTTGTGACTTGACTTAATTCTCAATACAATATATACATGCACAATATACACAAAACTAATGCATAACTTACCTTACTAAGCTGTGTGTACTAAAGTAGTATGTATTTAAGGATAGGAGAAGGACTAGACATTATTATTGTACAATACAAATGGTTTGTATGCACTGATATATTCTACATAGCACAACATGCATACTCATCTTAAAAGTTCACAAGGTATGTAGTATGTACTTATAGTAGTGTGTGTACTCACATGCAATGTCATAAATGTTCTTTGTATCTCTGTGTGTTTGTATGTGGAGTTGTACTATTGTGTTAAAACCGTGGCAGTAATGGCTGCTCATCTCAACTCCCCATCACATCAATTCAGTTCACAAAATTCAGCATGTACCTACCAACTATACACAACACAGACAGAAATACATAACATCAAGTATAGATACCTAGTCTATTATTCTTTTCTGTGTATTTACAATACATATCGTACACAGACACACACATTCACAGAATACACACACAGATTCGTTCTACGAGATAATAAGTTCTATATAGTTTTATTACTAGTACCACTCACTTACTACGATACAAAGAAAAGAAGCAACTTAATAGTCCTTGATGCTAGAAGTTTGATCCCATCACATCAGTTCAGTTTCACTTGTTTTACCCCCCATCACACACATACATAATATATATAGTAATCATCATCACGAAGAATATAAAAATTCCCTACACCACATCAATAGCATGGCCATGTTCTCCTCTCCAGAGTCATGTACCACACTCACAGAGGCAAACCAAAGGAAAGTAGCAGTCGACAACATCAACATAATATTACAGATATTTGTATATAAAATATAGAAGAAAAGTGTAGCATGATACACACAAGAATCGTATGTATAAAGGAGTAGTACATATACTACTGCTGCTCCTTCTTATCTTTATGCATAACTTAATAGAGCCGTAATACGTTTTATCAAAGTCAGCGAGAGTGAGACATGCGACCTTATCCATACATCACAAACCACCAACTGAATTCCTAATTGCCTTCCCTGCCCTGACTTAGCGAGAATCGTTCCGAGTCTATATACATACAGTTGACTTATATAAAATATACACAATCTTTACATTTTATATTCACGTACTCTATGCATGGATGCTATTAAGGAGAAGTTTTATATTTGTTAGAGTCTATTAAATAAAAATACTTTTGTATATTATGACTTTATTACTTTGTGGAGCTGATTTAAATCGTAATAGCTGTAGGTAAAGGTACTACTACGGTAAAGTAAAGTAAAATAATGTCATATAAAATAGGTTGTTTGTGCATAGAACCGAGGCCAATTCCCTGCTTGTTAGTTTCTTGATGAGTGAATAAGATTGGATTACCTGCATTTAATGTATTTATTCATAGACAGCAGAACAGTGCACTATTAAGTGTAATTAATCGGTGCATAATATCGTTATGTTTTGACAATGAGTGAGCAGAATTGACTAAAAGCTTATTGTATTTGTATACGAACAAAACAAGATATTAGCTTCGGAGTTCATTACTTGTGTGTATTTAGAGACCTAACCAGTTGTTAAGGGGGATTTTCAGTTTGCACAATTTGTTCCTTTGGGAGGATAGCCAAAGAGCAAAAACGTTACAGGGGAAGTAAATTCAATTTTTTATTTCATCTCCATGGATGATATTTCATATTGAATTCACTGTCTCAGGGACGCGTTCTAGAGACAATTAGGTACTTTGGAAAAGGCCGTAGCAACAGTATTTTTCGGAAGGGCAAATATTTCATTATTATTATTATACTCACAAACTGTTCATTACAAATACAAAGCAAAGGAGTCAAACATTTATAATGTTGCATACGAGCAATGTAAAAATAAAAAGGGCAACAGATTTATGACCGATTTTAACAATTAAATAACTTCGTCCTATGTCGTATTGCAAAGATTTGGTCCAAATCAACCATTCAGGGTTAATAAATGTTTTATTCCCGAAAACCTAAATCGGATTTCCCAGGGTCCCCCCCTAAGGGGATGGGGAAAAAAATTTCTAATTTCCCGAAAACCTAGTTGGTGACCAATTGATTTTTCGAAAAATACGTTGCCAATCAAATGATTTCCCGGAAAACATAGTTGCCAACCTCTAATTTCCCCCAATTACCGGCTTCATATTTCACTTATCACTTCTCCTTCAATCCTGTCTACTACTTTTTATGTTGTATATCGATTAAATTCCTAAAAAAATCTAGGTTTCCCAGATTTCCTAATTTTTTCAAGTTTCCCAATTTTTTTTTCAATTTTTTTCAAATATTTTAATTTTTTGGCCCTGGCCCCATCGGAGGCGGGCCCAAAAATTCTTGATTTCCCGAAAAACCTCTTTGCTAGGTTTTCGATTTTTTCTAACCCTGCAACCATTACAGTAAAATGAGATACATTAGCTGCACTTTATTACTCTGCCAGGGTCGATATTTACTAATCGGTACTAAATAATTCGTCAATCCAAAAACTATGACAAGTTTAGCTTTAATGGATGGGATACCGAAATCTTACCAATTATATTAATCCACTATATAACTTCAATTGCATCAACAGATAAGTTAAATATTAGGTGCATTTAACTGAAGCTGATTTGATGCTGATCAGCATTCTTTGTGATGTTAAGTTGTTGCCCTCTCTAAAATGTTGCCGTTGTTACGCCCATTATCAAAATCTTGTAGTAAAACATTGGAATT
>JAQFYB010008111.1:0-10101 GCA_034694085.1 Pogonognathellus longicornis
CTCAGTCTTGAATTATCAAGACAGAGCAACTGCTCAGTCTTGAATTATCAAGACAGAGCAACTGCTCAGTCTTGAATTATCAAGACAGAGCAACTGCTCAGTCTTGAATCATCAAGACTGAGCACACACGAAGCATACCTCTAAACCTAACAGGGGTATCGACTAAATTCAAACTGTATCGAGTAAATAAAAACTAAATTCGATATGTATCGACTGAATTTGAATTTGAAAAATTGAAAATTGTAATGTCAATATTTGTTCCAATTCAGCACCCAGAACTACAAGTAATTTTTTGTTGCGAGTTTTGTTTGAGGTGGGGGCTTGAGCCCCCTTGACCCCTTGGCTATGCCAGTGCTACTCTATACTACTATACTGAGCACCGGGGTGCTCCGAAAGGATGCTTTGTCTTGATTGAATTTAAATAAGATGCTAAATTTTGATAATTTTGGCCAAAATAGTTTAACATGGGCCAATTTCGATATATTTGGCCACAATATTTTAATTAGGTTTAAAATAGTCCTCGGATACAACTATACTTAAACATTGGATACAATTTGATTTTATATTATTTACAGCTAAAAAACATCGGTCTTGCTACAAATGTAAGAGTAAGAAACATTTGCTGAAAGACTGCAAAGAAGCAAATTGGGATGAGAGGGTTCCACGAGCACGGACTGTGCTATTGAGAGCCAGCAAATGTAAAGTCTAATACTATTTTAATTTGTTGTTTATTTTAAATTGCTCTTTACATTATTCAGTAGTGTGTACTACACATTTCTACCAATTTTATTCCATTCTGTACTTCACTATACTGTTTTAATAGTTTATTAAACTATAAAAATATCATCTTTTTCAGATCGTAAAGGGCGTACTTGCTATATTTGCAAGCAAAAAGGACATTTTATGAACGATTGCACAAAGGCAGATAATGGTAAGTCACTAGTACAAAAGTCATATTTTTGGAAATCTAAAAATCTAAATCGAATAAATAAAAGTTATATTAAGAATTTTCTTATATAATTTTTGTTAAAGACGTGTACGAAGTTGAGTCTATTAAAGACAGCAGAGTTGACCCTCACGATCCGAATACTTTCGAATATCTGGTTAGCTGGGCGGGATATGGAGAGTAAGTTGCAACCTCAATATGAGCATTGCATCTGTTTTATAGGTTACCCATGGTTAGATTTGTGTGTTTGAAATAACTTGGAAAATATTTATGTTCTAATTTTTTTAGTGAAGAAAATCAGTGGAAAAAAGTTCATGAGCTTACTGACTGCATTCAGAAAGTCGTGCATTATGAACGTGAAGCCGCCGCTGTTGAAGTCCGAATGGTGTTGTTTGGTACGGATATATAATACAATATAAGCTCGATTATCCGAACCTCGATTAGCCGAACCGAAAATTTTCAATCCGAATTCTCAACAAAATGTTAGGAAAAAACTATTTTTTTACAGTGCCTTTTTTTAGTAGACATACTTGCCTCGGCAAACAATGCCACTTTACTTCTAAATCATATCTCACCTCCATCGACTCACTTATAAATGTGTCAACATCATATAAAAATTCCCCAATAACATTGAAGCATAGATTAATGAGCATACATTAATTGATATATTGAATAAAACGTTGTTGTGAATATTTGTCATGTTAATCAATCATGCGTGTTCTAACTTACAACATGAGTTACGAATGTAATGCTATTTCAATGTTATCCTATAACTGTCTTTTTTGTAAGGACCCTCCTTTAGTGGAGTCAGTTATCCTTTGTGGGTAGCGTTTGGTGGGTAACATGAATTTTTGGTTTCGTAACTTAACGTTGTAGTGTACTGAAAAAATGTTGATTCATTAACAAATTATTGGTATCAACGACAAATTTATTTCATTTATCAAATTTTCTATTTATCTATAAATTGAATTGACTTGGGGCATGCAATGGGGGAAGCTTATTCTATCGATCTTTGGTAAATTATATTAGGAAATGTTGTCACAGTTTCATTTCAACTGAATTTACGATAGTTATTAAATGCTTGATACCTATTAGTCTTCTACAATTATCTAATAACATATAATAAATGTTTCTCATTTAACAATATAATACATCTTTATCATTTAACAATATAATAAATCTTTATCATTTAACAATATAATAAATGTTTATCATTCAACGAAATAAGAAATGCATACTATTTAACAATATAATAAATGTATATGATTCAACAATATAATAAATGTTTATCATTCAACGATACAAGAAATGCATACTATTTCACAATATAATAAATGTATATGATTTAACAATATAATCAATGTATATACAGCATAAAAGCATTGTTGCAATTTGGGAATCAAATCCTTTCAAGTATTTACAGTTACATTTTTCCAGTATTTTTACATATCTGGATATTTACAATTCAATCGGCTAAGGAAGTCGGTTTGTCTTTTCAAATGGGTTTCGGCAGCATGTTCTACAACCCTGTCAGCTTCGTCATAATATGCTTTTGCAAGGCTTATGTTTGTATAGCATTTCAAATTTTTTATTGTTTCTAGGATAGTTAAATTCGTAAGAAACATAAATTGATGAAAAAATTGGAAGTTTCTATCTTCTTCGTTCGAACTATTGATGTATTTTAAAACTTGCTCGTCTATTATTTCTCTTTGCTTTTCCGAAAATATATTACGACTATGTCTAAATTCCTTGTCGACAATTCTACTCTCCTCTTCCATCTGATTAATTTGACCATTACAACGTAAAATCAATGAATCTAAGCGTAACAATATTTTTCCAAATGCAATTGTTGCAGCACATCGAAATTTCAAATTATCCACATTGTTCAATGCGTATTTATTTTCGAAGACAGGTTGGTTTATCAGTTTTTGAAATTCTAAACTCTCTAGAGAAAGATTTCCGAAAAGGTCATCGCGTAAATCATCACTAATTAATTTATCTTCATCAATATTTGACCTTGTTTTTGGCGAACTTTCTATTTTTGCTTCCAACTTAGTCCGCTTTCGATCAGGTTTACAGTCCTGATCAACGTGTTCAATATCTTCTGGATACTGTACATTCATAGAACATTTTTCTTTTCCTATTCTCGCCTCCTACATTAAAATCAAAATCAAAGTAATTTAAAAAATTAATTGCACATGTAATTATGGACAATCTTGATTATAATTACCAGCTTATAATTTTCGTTTTCCCTTTTGTACTTTTCTGCTAAGTTTGATAGCATTTGTTCTATATTTTGTGTTCCACTTATAAGATTTTGGCCTGTAGGCATTGTCTCAAGAAGAGTTTTTGCAAATCTATTTCTGGCTCCAACGATAGATTCTTTGTTAATTGGACTGCGGCTTAATAAACTCTCAAGATTAAGTAATGTATATACTCCACAATCATGCTTGTTATTTTGTAAAATTTTGGTTTTAAGTAAAACTTTCCAACCCCTACGACCCGTTAACCTTTCCATCACTTTCTTAATGTCTTGCTGAAATTTTTTTAAACCTTCGCTAATTATCATTGAATCATGTCGAGTAATGGTTCTACTCGACAAGTTGATCTCCGTCAAAAACCAATGAGTTTGCTCGAAATTGGTAGGAATGTAAATAATTAAATTGTTACTTTCAGCATCCTTTAGGTCTGGAAACATCGACTCTCTGCATACACATCGGCCTTGTGTATCCCAAGTGAGGGAAAAGGAATCCAAAATATGGCGATTCGAGTTGAAGTATGACGACTCTAAAATTTTGGCATAGCAACTTACTACTGCATCATCCAGCCATAAAGTTGGGGCTAAGGTAGATATTGAGCTTTCGCTTCCTGTAATTCCACCGAATGAGAATACATTTGGAATTTTGACAGCCACATTTTTCACCACTTCTTCGTCGCTCAAATCTACTACGTCAGCAGCAGCTAAAGCAAATAAACAATAATATTATTTAAACAAGCTATTATAAAGAGAACAATATTTTTACAGTCTATAGACTGTTATTCATTTTTATTTAATAAATTTAAGTAATTTTCTTTAGATTGCAACCTTTGGCCTGTTGTACTTCTTCCAAGGTAAAATTTTCTGTGTCGTCTGTAAATGCTAAAACGTATTCGTCTGCTGCGTCTTCATTTTCTTCCTTTTCTAGGTCGTCAATGATTTTATTAAATGAAACATCTTCCGTCTCATCTGAAATGGCATCCGAACTGACAGTAGTCGTGTCATTGTAGTTGTCTTCGTTGGTTGCGTTTTTCTTAGTGGGATTAAAAAGATTCCCAAATTTTCTTTTATCATTAGATCGCTTTTTCCAAAAGGCAACATATTCTTCTGAGCCTCTGTAAATATAAAACATATCAAAAATATTAATATCAGTATTCATTATGTATAATATGAACTATAATATAATATCATGTATTTGTGTATTATCATATTATATATGCTAGTATGCATACTTTATAATATGTATTATAATATGTATTATTGTGTATATACTGATCCAATATATATTTATTTTTAACTTAGTCTGGTCAATTTTAGTATATAAAATAGTATTAGATGGTTTATATCGAATAGTATTTTAAGTTTACTTTTTCGCTTGGCTTTTCTTCTTCTCTGTGGTAGTTACTTTCGGCGTAGGTTTTCGTTTTACGTAGCCTCTAGTAATATCCAAACTGTCAGAAGCACTTTTAAAACGAAGAAATGCTTCAAACTCTTTTAGATATCGTACAAACTCTACTGGAGATAATTTCGGATAAGGCAGAGTAGCTTTAAGTCTGCCTATAAAATTCTCAATAATTCCATTAGTTAGAATTTTCTCTGCGCTATCAAATGACTGAATTGCAAAATTGCTCCACAATGGAGAAATGTGTCCATAGTATCTCATAAACGTAGACACTATTGCTGGGTTATAATATGTATTTGTTGGAATTTTTTTTGTTTCCTTTTTCGAAGTACCGATGTCATCCATAAGTTGTGACTTCAAGATATTATCCCCTGTAGTTTCTCGTATGGACTGCATTGTTTCAAAAAAAGGACAGCTTTCAGCAATAGTTAATTTTTCGTTGTCGTTTTGTAATTCATATTCTGATTCATAACGCATGGCGTCCAGTACTTCTTCGTCAGTCATCTGAAAATTGAATTGTTCTTGTCCTGTCAACTGTTCAATGTCTTCCAAAACTCCCGATGTGACTTCCCGAGTTTCAAAGCAGTTTACAAATTTTCGGTAAATGTCCAAAAATTCTGGCACTGTTTTAGCGTCAATAAGTCTAGCTAAAACATGAAGGCCCAAATTCCTTTGTTGTGTAGTGGTATTACGTCTAAATAATAGACGACCGTAGCTTTGCATCAGATGGCTTCGACATAAAGTGTGTAAACACTTAATATCACATTCATCTTTACTCTTTTCCATGGTAATGACTTTACCTATTTCTGATAAATAATGACGTAAAGTCATTCCTACCATATCACCTGTACGCTCGTTGTAGGTTTTTGGATTAAATGCTGCAATGCAGGCGGTTACTAAAGTAAAAAAAAATAATTAATTGTTATGGGCAAATTGATTTTAACTGAAAACAACTTTACAATAAAAAATTGTATTACGCACTTGAGGCAAAGCAAAAGTCTGAGTTGGTTCGAGTGATTATTGGGCAGTCGCACTGACCGCTGCATTTGCACATTGCAACAAAGTTTTCATTTTGCAATCCTTTCTCTTTCAACGCTTTTTCAAACGACAATAATCTGTTTTTTATAGCCTCAGTTGTGTGTGCCACCGAAGCAAAAGTTGACAGTGAATGCTCGAAATCTGGCCTCTTTGAATCTTTTGATTTCTCACATGCGATAATATGATAGGTATGAAGTGGTTTTGTTTTCGTGTCATGACCTGGAAGCGCAATGAATTTCAAGATACTCCCTGTGCCATCTATGAATACTGTCAGTCGCCCGTTTTGCAATTTGCTATTAACGGCAAATTCTAATGCTTCATCAGAAAAGGTAGAAAAACCGAATGGTTCATTTGGTGGTGAAACGCGTCTTAAAAAATCTGGCATATCTTGTTGTAATAAAAGTAGGTCTTCGTAATGTCCTGACTTGCTTTTAGTTCCACATCTTTCCTCACTTTTTATTTTGCGTGACACAGTACGTCCCATTGGTCGAACTTTATCTTTAATGAGGGATTGCAAATCTTTTTTTGCCAGATATTGCATCTCTAATTGTGTTGGAGTTTTGTGTCGACTTTCTTCTTGCAACTTTTCTCTTGTCAATCCTCTTATTGGCATGGTTTGAGGTGGTTCATCTTCCTGAATATTATGACACATTTCACAACTTTCAAAAACCTGGGCATTACAAATTGTTGAGTTTTCCGATGGATTTTCCATAAAAACTTTGAAGACCGTAGGACATCCACGAAATTTACATTGACCATCTATGGCGATAAAATCTTTATTCATTGTTGGAGATCTGTTTCTTGAAAAAATTACATTTTTGTGCATTTTTGCTATTTCCTTTTCCAGCATGTCGCTGATGTTTTTCACATGGGTGAAATTTTTTGATTTCATGTCGTAGGATGTTTTCAAAATGTCCATGTTAATAGTAATATAATAGTTCTTGAAAAATTTGATGACTTGCGGCTTACCACTCATATCAAACTTCATTTGGTTTTCTGGTCCATCAGCCTCCGCTTTTGATTGTTTATGCATTTCGTTAGTTTCAACAGTCTCAAGTTTCTCAACTTCACGATCACTATCATCAACTTCAGCCGCCGTAGTCTGTTGAATTAAAGTTTCGCCAACATCACTCTTGGAATTCTTGTATTTATTGTAAAAGTGGTTCATTCTGGCCGTTTTGATTTTCAATTCAGCTTTAGAAAGCTTTCTTGAACACCAAATTTCTTCGGCGTCTTCTGTAGTAAAGTTTTTGAAATCTTGGTTTTTCATTATTGGTGCAATTTTACTTGCTTTGCAGTCAGATGAGTTGTCTGTACACAAGCATATTTTCAGATTGTGAATCTGAATTTCAAAATCTTCGTTGCATTTAATAGCAGCTTCAACTGCATCGTTGTTAGATTTCTTATACAAATTGTAAAAATAATTCATTCTAATTTTCTTTGAATGCAATTGATTTCCTGAAAGTTTACTACCCCATATTTTGTTAATGTCTACTATGGTAAAGATTTTAAAATTTGGATCGTCCATTATTGGTGCAATTTTATTTGCTTGGCATTCTGACCCATTTACTGTGCATAGACATATCTTCATGTTGTGAATCTTCGTTTCTTTTTCAGAAGCCGTGTTTTTGCTTCTACTTTCGTTTTTTCCAGAAATTCGTCGTAAGCTATTTTTAACTTGATTGATTTTTTGGTTCATCTCTTCTAAACGAATCAGAGGAATGGACAATTTTTTTAACCTTATAGGTTGAATGTGATCGGTTGTACTTTTCATCCCGTCATCAAGTCCCTGCAATAAAAAATGACAATGATCTGTGTTGCTTATATATTACCAGGGATAGGCATAATACATGACCTGCACATTGCAAGTACACTCGAATATATCAGCTACACAATATTTGCTAGTATTCGCTAATACGTGAGAGGTAATACTCACAGAATTTTGCCTTTGTTGTACGAGTCCTTCATCTTGCGGTGGTGAAACTAGTATTGTTCTACGCTTGTAGGACAGCGAAAGTTTGAGAAGCTGGAAAGAAATTAAGCATTTCGGGGAATTAATTTTAATGACGAATTCAAGGATCAAATTAAAATAATTATATTTTAGGTAGAACTTTCATATTTACGTCGGCTATGTTTTCGGTAACT
The DNA here is from genome assembly GCA_034694085.1 of Pogonognathellus longicornis. Lineage (NCBI taxonomy): Eukaryota > Metazoa > Arthropoda > Collembola > Entomobryomorpha > Tomoceridae > Pogonognathellus > Pogonognathellus longicornis. The sequence goes on from JAQFYB010008111.1 coordinate 7,789, forward strand.
GACTCCAATTGCTTCAACTTTGTATCATTCACTTTTTTCAGATCGCCATTTTTGTATTGTTGTTGCAATAATCTTTGCTCCAAGATTAACTGTTCCGCGGATTTTAGAAAATCATGAGCGTTTTTCTGTATTTCTTCTTTTATATTATCATCATTTTTTACATCTTCCGATTGACCAAAGTCCGTCAGTACATCCCTCAATGTGTTGTAAATCGTTTCGAAATTGTTTTTGTCAATCGTTAGTTTGGTGGCTTGCAGTAGAGATGATAATGTCTTTATCATATCATCCATCTTCGATCCACCGTCACCAGGATTGTCATTGAAGGCTGGAGAACCGATTTTTAGTCCTGAGGTTCCTTCTTTTTCCATGTTTTTTGTAGTTTTATCGTCCTTTAAAAACATTTGAGTTCGTTCTTCCACGATTATGTCTCGGCTCTCATTAATTCCTAATACTTTCGAAAGAGCAATTCGAAAATATTGGCCTAGTTTACTTTTTTGATAAACTATCGCTAAGATCATATCCAATAATCTTTCCATAGTTGCGTCGCTCAGGTCCTATTGTATTAAATAATGAATAATCCACTAATGTGCCAGTCAATTAAAAATATTTAACGATATGTTATTGCTCTTTGTTGCCCTTTTATCACGGTCTCAGGTAGTTGTATGCATACTAACAAATGCCTATTTTTTCACACAAGAGGGGCATGTGCCCCCTGAACCCTTCAGACTACGCCAATGTTCTATACTACCATTTCAAAACTGAATGAAAATATAGTCGGAATAAAACTGAATGAAAATATAGTCGGATTAAAGTGGATGAAAATATAGTCGGATTGGCGAAGTTTATTTACTTGAAGGGTCACATTGTATATATAAAATCCTTCAATAAATCAGGTGTACAATAAATTTGCATTTGATTTGATACTGCTATAAAACGGTAACACTGGGCAACGCAATCTGGTTTCGCGTAAATAGTAGATATAATTATGAGCATTAAAAAATGTGAGCATTCACCTTTACAACTTTTGTAGAGACTTCTTCGTGAATGAGTTTAGAGTTTTGACAGTCAGGTTGCTATTCATTATAACACGCTATTAAAAAATACGGTGACGGATTAATAAAAGTATTACGTTATGATTTACGTTACCTCTAAGGTAGTTCGCTCAGTTGTTGCTTCATGTTGATTGACATTACCATTTTCCTGGGTTTCATTACTGCAATCCTATTAAGTGTGAAGTATTTTTGAAATAACTGATATAATGATAATAACATTAATATCATTTTAATTCATGCAAACACTACATGAATATACCTGAGAGTTAAGATCTGGAAAGCCAATAGCAGCAAAATCCCTTGCTACACTGCTTACACTTGATGTTCCCTTTTTAAGTATTATTATATTTATTGATGCTTCAATCATAATTAATCAATTTTAAACTAAATAATGTGTGGTATTATATTTATTTACATATTATTATTTACCGGTTGTGACGAAGAGTTTAATTGGGGAAAGTTTATAGATAAAAAATCTTTTTCCAATTCCACATTGGTAAGTTTGGTGTTCCTCACGGAATCAGATTGACGCAAATTAGTATTCATTGTCACCCAATTAATAGTAGGAATATGAAAATATATAACGATTCATTCTTCAATGACTTTTGTATGTTCAACAAATAAAGATTACTGATCCACATTTCCAATATAGGCTGTGTATGTGCTTTATGCTTATTAAGACAAATAAATGTATGATTAGTCATCTGTCTGGAAATCTGATAGCTCATATCCTTTGTACGTAATAACGTAATCGTCACGAACTAATACGTTATGCCATTAGATTGTTAAGAAAAGGTTAATGCATATAAAAGCTTTATCTTGGCTTATAGTAAGTATAGTAATAATAAAAAATAACGGCAACTCAGGAAAAGCAATAAACTGCTGTAAAAGAGAGTAAGAAAGTAGCATCAGCACGACTGCGAACGATATGCGAATAAATAGATCGATGCTAAGCTGAATAGATCCATGCTTAGTGCTGATTAACGAACTATTGGGCTATTGTATTTTGGAAGGCGAGATATGGTTTTTAACAAAAGTTTCATTATTTAACTATTTTTCTATGTGACTTTTGGTAAACATGTTCGCGGCTCCCTCTGTTCGCATATTATGAATGTTTGTATATTTCGTTTAGCCATTCGTTGCTCAGCTCTATCCATACTAGGCTAAATAGATCGATGCTAGGATAAATAGATCGATGCTAGGATAAATAGATCGATGCTAGGATAAATAGATCGATGCTAGGATAAATAGATCGATGCTA
>JAQFYB010008112.1:0-10101 GCA_034694085.1 Pogonognathellus longicornis
TTTGAAACAGGGCTATCTAAGGAATAAGTCTAGCCCATGTATAAGCTCCACAGCAGTGTAGACTGATCACGCGGTATAATAAAATTTATGCATAACAATCATAATGAACTTTTTCTGCGGTCCCTATGTACAAAATAAATGAACACAATTGGACACCGATATTTTATTTTTTGCATAAAAACTCATTGTTATTCAGCATACATCGATACATCATTCAATAAATATTAAAAATAGTATTAATATACTTAGGTATTGCTAAAGCTTCTACAATTCATTTAACGTTAATGCAGATATTCAGAACACTCAAACAGACTTATAATCCTACGGGAACCTTTCAAATGTAAAAGTGATAAAATGAATTGAATTTCCGTAAAACTGTTCATTACTAAATATTTTTAACAAGTCTCAAGAGATATCAAATTTCTCAGGTACTCAAAGGCAAAACTGTACAAATTTACTGCCCTGGTGTAACTTAACTTAAAAACAATTGTATCATCCAGAGCTCACGAAATTGTATCATTTCGTACAGCATGGCTCTTTATTTAGCTATAAATGATTTCACACAGTCAATAAAACCTACTTGCTAATTTACTTGATGTTTACAGTCTGAAAATGCATAATTAATTACTATCTAACTTATAAACAAATGAAGTTTATAAATTAAAGTAGGTTTATAGTGTTAGTAGTCTCGCTCCTTGCAAAAGTTTAATGTAACAATGCACCACAATAATGTACCTCTGCTTGACTTAATCCACTTGCAATTTCTTTCCGGAGAAGAGACATCTTTTAAATAAAAACGTGTAAAACTCGTTATATTATAACGTAGGGAAGTATTACGTAACTGACAACAAAATTGCATGCAAACGTAATAAGCTTAAGGAGCGTGTGCTCGATGAGTGCAAGAAAAACAAGACAAGATAAGTTGATCAACAAAAGCAAATCAAAACCGGATATGTTTTGCTGTGTGCTTTGCTCTTATTATTATGCAATTCTGCCACAGAAAAATGTTTACATGGGAGATAATAACATTGCTCGACTTACAACAATTAATGTTATAATACAAAAGCTGTGTATAAACAAATACCTACCTATGTATTTAGACGTTATTACTTCCACATGCATTGTTTATGTGTAAAACATAATTTATAATAAAATAAACACATACATTGTTCATATAGGCACATCATAATATTATTAATTATTAATGCTGCATTTTACTCCCTACAAAATAATACACAATTTAATAATATACTCCGCATATCAAAACATCACTCTGACTTACTTTTAGCCTTATTTTTAACAGTGCTTTATCACCTACTAGTTGTATTACCAGCGTTTCCACTTATTGTGTTACAATAATTTCATGTGTAGGTACTATGCAATGCATAAGTCCACTATATAATATTATTATTCGTAAATTTTTAGGAAGGATACTGCATTTTATTCATTTCTTGAAAACTGTAAGTAGATTTTAGTTAAATGCTTGTTACGCAATGTAGCTCTGCATACTAGGCATTATAAAATACAAGCACATGCTCCACACTCATATCAGTTGCATGTAATTGATATTTCTATGTCTGTGTATACGAAAATAATATACCTAGTGAATATTATAATATAATACGCTGTATTTTCATTACGTTACTGCTACAAATAAACACAAGGTGCGTTAACGCTATGATATAACAGTGGGATATAAACATTGCTGTGTATTTGTATTATGCATGCATAGTGAAACCATAACAAGATGCTGTATTTATTTATATTCCGTTCATGATCTTAATCTTCTTGTGCATAATTAAGAGAATTATATCTGATTGGGTCTTTCCGTATTTATAAACTTTGTTGTTCCTTGTATTTTGTATGCACATAAATGTATCCTCAGCGTATAAATAAAATACACACAGACAGCATGAAAACAAGCGTGTTCTACATACCAATGTATTATTCCACCCTAGGTTAAGCAACCTGACAAACGAGAACACAAGTAGTAGAACTGGTAATGTTATCTGGTTGTGTTATGTCACTGTGTCACATACTATTTCTATACTGCACATAAAACACATTAAGTACAGGTAGTAGTTAGTATGGGCAAGCACTACAATTTATTAGTAGAGCAAGTTGAGTTGCATTGTTTAATTCAATTTGTAAAGAAGCGTATGAATGATTACCATCACACAGCAAAACTTTCATTTTCAACTAGAAGTTAGTATTTCTCACATGGTTTCATTGTGTATACACCTTCATACATTTTACTTGGGTTTTAATCCTAATAATAAGAGTGTGTGAGTTTTAGCGCTTAATGTAGTGGCGTGCGACTTAATTTTTCATGAAAAGACATAGACACACTTCTGTCTCAAGTCAGTGAGCCAATGCATGTGTCAGCAAGTCTTGCTACTAAACTGTTCAATCAACTCAACTCGAGGCGTTTATTAGAAGAGTAATACCACGCTACAAAACTTGCCAATGCACCCAGAATGTTTGTCATTCCTGTAACAACTTCCGTGACCCAAACACTTGAACAATAATTTACTTTTAGTGTCTCAGTATTCATTTGGAATTTCAAATATTATCAGCTCAACTCAAAAGGTAAACAAACACTAACACAATATTTTTATTTTTCGAAAATATCAAAATTACAAAGTTTTAATTTTATGGCAAGTGTTACATTGGGTTTTTACCAAAATTTATTTTCAGTGTAAGAAATTTCATGTGTGCAAGATAATTATTTTATACCATGAAAACTAAAGCGGAAGTGAAAAATATTCATCAAAGTCGTGCTAGTTTTCACAAAGTTAAAATGTCACGAGTGTTCATAATAATTTCTGTGTGTGTCATTCTGACTCAATGGATCCTGGGGCCCGTTCAAGCCCGAAATTTCAATTTGACAGAATTGGAGAACCAAATAAAAACAGACTCACTTTTGAAAAACGAAACAGAATCTTTAATACGGAAAATCCTGGCAAAACGTGAAGAATTGAAGAGCATTCTTGTCTCACCATCAAACCAAGATATTCTCCAGGCCAGTGCAGCCTCTCAACTTCAATCTCAACAAACTCAATCTCAATCACAAACTCAGCCTCAGCAATTAATTCAGCCCATTCAACAGCCTCGCCAAGGCCAAGCTATCAGTGCGGCTCAGACGCAAAATTTTGGACAAATGATGGGCAGCTTTATGAACACCCTTGGACTTTCCATGAGAAGAATGTGGGATTTCTTTGCAAATGCCCTCAAAATGATGCGGAGCATGTACTCCAAAGTAGTGGGATAATTTTTTACAAATATTTTTATATTTTAATACAGATTGCATTATTGTTGTGCAAAATAAACCATTGTGGACCCATTGGAGTGTCACGGAATAATTAACGTACAATTTTGTCATAATTGTCTATATGAAATATGAATGAGAGACTGCATTCTATTGTGTTGTAAATGAGTGTTTATAATGTTGTAGTTTTTTGGAAGGCTGCAATGTACACGTATTTTTTAAATGTGGAGCATTTAAGTTCAGAAGAGAGTTATTTTATTTTAATATTATATTTTTAATATATTGTATTGTACTATTGGATACGTTACAAATTTCATAAGTGTGAATCGAGCTATTATGTATCATTTTAGTCACTAGTTAAGAGTATAAGTATTGCTGTAAAGCCTGAGGCGGTTTTAAAAAATAACATAATAAAGCTGATGAAGATGTGCTATTTTGTTTGCTGTAATTTTTTCCGTTATGCCGTTACTACACCTCATGACACGACTTAACTACTATAGATAATTCCCCACAATGCCAGATAATTAATAATGTGATACACAATTTCAATCGTGTCACCAAGTATGGCCCCAATTAGCTTATTCTCGCTTCTCAATTAATTATGATATTTTTAATTATTCCAATTCATTTTCTGATTCCCTATATAGTTAATGAGCCTGATATTGCAATTATATTTAAATTTTTAATTAAATTGAATCCTACTTTCAACAAAATTTTAAAACTCGTAAAATTAATGAAATGATGAATATTGTACATTTTCTAGTCAATTATTTTCATTCCATATACTAAATCCATGTACATTCAATTAGTATTGTAATTGTGTGACCTTGGATGGGCCGAATAATTTTCCTTTTACACCCGGTTGTCAAAAATCAAATTACATGTGAGGTCTCACCAGATAACTTTAAAAACTTTTTTTGTGAATAAAAAGTTTCTATGTGTATCAACTTGGATCATAATATCATAATAGCATAATACTGTAATAGGGGTTGCACATCAATGCGATAATCGTAATTTATAATAAAAAATTTACCCTGGTGTCCCCCCGGAACTAAATCCTGGATACGGCACTGGTCTTAAATATTATTTACATCAAGTCCTAATAATTCCCAATATTTGTAATAAATTCAATTTTATTTAAAATTCAGTTTTTAGTCCTTTCATGCTACATCTGAAATTCTAAATCGCAAATTTCTTTACAATAAATTGAAAATCAGTTTGCTCTAAATGGCCGTTTTTGAAGAAGTTTTTAGCTGAATATTCGCGGTACCTACTGTCAAACCATATTTAATGCGAACCTAAATTGCAAAATTCCCTGTTTGCAAAAATCAAACCTTTTCTGAAATAGTTTCTGAAATTTCCATAACAATTTCCATAACAATGAAACAATTGCTATCCACATAACCTTTCATATTATTTAGGTTCGCATTAAATATGGTTTGACAGTAGCATGGAGTATTATTATGTTTAAAATTAGGTACCGTATTTCCTCTAAAGCTACAAGGGACTCCAAAACAACCCGGGTCTCTATAGCAACCCGGGCCTTTAAACCAACCCGGGTTTATATAATTTATGGAGCAGGGTAGAACTCAAATACAAGAATGGTCAGTCCTTTTAGTTCTCGGGCAAAATAGCAGCTATGCAAACAACCCGGGGAGTCGACGCACAATTTTTAATAGCAACCTCCGGGTAGCTTAAGAGGAAATACGGTATATGTTTTTATTCCCTATATCTTTGGATTTCAACAAATATATATGTATCAATAAATTTTAGAACGGTTCGTTTAGTCCGCTAGGTATATACACTGCAAGATTATTGTAGTTTTTGAGGCGTTTTTACAAAAGACAATAATAAAGAGTAAAGACGTGTTATTTTGTTAGTTGTCACTTTTTCGGTCATGGTGTTATAAGTCAATGTGTCTAATTTCATTATGTTGTTCTTCTATGGCACTCTATTTAAAGAAAGGCGTGATATATAATTTCTATTTTTCGCCTTATTATCTTCCCAAACTCATAAAGCCATAAATTAATGATAATAGTAAAAGCAGAAGTAGTCTTATTTAAATAACAATCTCCTTTATTGTCAGCGAGCCGTGTGGGCGGGGGTACGTTGGCTACTGCGTTGCTACACTTAAAAATCCAACGTTATATATTTTCTCTATTATAATTTAACGTTGCTACAAAACAGGCTGTTGCTGTGTCATTATTTTATGCGTAGGTGGGTATTGTAATGCGTGGAATTAAGCATTGTGTTGTGTGAATGCACGTACTACTTGTATACTGCCCCACTCTCCTGCGTGACTTGCAGACAGAGTTTTAGATATCGTTATTATTATACCACGCTCAGCTTAATTGTTACGTACCTACTTGAGATAAAAATATTTTAATGAATAAGAGCTTCCTTCAGTTTGAAGATTGCTCGAAAATGCTTGTGATTATCATAAGTATTGTCTTTTAAAACTGAAAGGAGTCGTCATGCAAATCAAAATGTGTGCAAATAATCTTTTACCACTTTCGCTACTAATTAAACGGTTCTTCATATCAAAATGGAAAATGTTCGTGAAAAATATTTTAGCACATAAACAATATTAATGGCAAGATAATTTAAAACATAAACAAATTTATTATATCAGAAAAAAATATATTATTCTGTTCTAAATCAAAAATAAAATGTTAAATCTTCAATAATTTGATGTTGGTTTTAAATGTTGATTAAAACAATCAATCTTTTACCTGTTAATAAAGTTTAAACTAGAGCACCCGTAATATGATACATGTATACTATATTATTCCTATGTATTATGTATTAACAAATAGAAATTCGCACGCAAACAAATCAGTTTTTTATAGTAACCTATAATATTTTATTACTCGTATGTCGTAAGTGTATTTATTAATTATACAATGTTGCTAATTGGTGAATTATATACTATAAACGAATACATCGCAACTTAGATAATAACAAGAGCCTCCAATATAACATTGATGAAAAAGTTCCCCTTTTATAAAACAAAAACTCATTAGTACAATTTAAGGAACTACTTAAAATAAATATTAACAGATCAAGTCTTGTAGTATTTTTGTTTCTTATACATTCTTTAGGTATTCTAATGCTGTTATTATTGTATTTCAATTTTAACAAGCGTCATTACGTCACAAAAACGCTGATTGATTTCATGCTATAAATAAATTACAAATCTTTACATGGAAAAGGCAAAATATTTCCCATGCCCTTAAATAAGTAATGTTGTAATTGAACCCATGTAAAAAAATTAAGAGTTGAAATTCATTTTTTTATCAATTTCAATAAATAATTGCTAACGCAGTTACCTCAATACAAGACAGTTTATGAAACAAATTGTCTAAAAAAATAATAACATTTATTGCCCAGTGTGACATCACTTACCCAAAGAAAAATGGAAAAGAGCAATTACTCAAAAACGTCCGTTGATCAAAGGAAATCGGTATGGCAAATATTAAGGTACCTACACGAAATGAAAATCTACTCTTGTACGATAACTAAACTAAAACCATTAAAAATCGAAATATGTATATACTAGTACAAGATTTTTTGTAGTAATGACTGAAAAATCCTACACCACTAAGGATATGTAATATAGGTAGGTACACACATATTTCACACATATGTAGTGTATGTAAAACATATAGCTTTTACAATTAACACCCTGTCTTTGCCAAAAAAATAAACAAATTTAACCAATTACTTAACTAATTTCTAAAGGGCAATTTAGACACAATTTTTATCCAGCGTATCTGAAATGAGTAGCCTTAACATTATTATCATTTTGAGTGTAATACTCATTGTTATTTGTATTAGCACGATCATAAGTATTAGCACGATCATAAGTATTAGCACGATCATACTCATTAAAATTATTGTTGTTATCGTGGTTGTTGTAATTATAATTATTATTATATCTATTGCCATTTTGATGACACATGCTCCCGAAAGGAAAACATTTAATTCGTTCCCACAAGGAGCTACTGGAGGCGCTATTTCCTCCATATCCCGTGCTGTAATCCCCACCGTCACTGTAATAATGGTCGTTTTGCGAGGAAGATGTTTTCAAATAATTCTGTGACATTGGAAATCCGGATGTCATGACTTTGTGCACATTTGAGCCCACTTTCTGCACACGTTCCCACATTGTGTAGCCCACATTTTTCATGGATGGGAAAAAAGCAAAAATCGGTCTTGTTCTCAAGTGAACTAATCCATTCTTCGAAACGTAACTTATTGGACTGAGAGTGTGAGCTGCTTTACCAATCATATCAGTCAGAGCCTGAGGAACATGCGGACCGGGAATAGGTCGGCCGACTTCTCCCAAAGTCATGCAAATCAATGACGCCAACGAAATTAACAAAAATGGTTTCGAATGAAGATCCATGGTGTTTTCTCTAAAATTGTTATAAAATCCCCAAAAATTCCAATGAATAAACAGACTTTGGCCAGCACTCAAATAAATTAAGAATATAATAAATGTCAAAAGCATCCTAACAAATATTTCTATAAAAAACGTTTTTACGAACAAAATTCGTTATACGACCATTTTTTCCACCAAAAATTACATTTCTAAAAAATACATTCGATAAAAAATGAAAAATTTTCATTTGAAAAACCGAACATATCTCACCGCTTTTTAAATTTAAAACTTTATTTAAAAAAGACTCACGATTGTCCACAATTTCACACCACTGTGCACAACTTTTTAGAAACAAAACTGAGAAACTTTTTACAATCACTGCTTTTTAGACTGAACTTGTTTGAATTTTTTGGTGTTTGTTGAAGGTGAGAGGTTTGGGAATTGAATGTGTTGTGTTAGAAAGTCAAAACCATATATATAGTCCAATTACATCCGTCTTGATTTTAGACATCATCATCATCACGAAGAAATGAAAAAGAGAGAGAGACAATTTAATATACCAGTAGGTTAGGTATGTGTACTTCCAAATAAATAAAACAAGACCACATTGTGTACTAAAAGATGCAAACATTGGAGTAAATGCATCTCCCCACGTACAAATATATCAAAAGCACTTATCTCACTCTCTATATATAAAGCATATACCTGTCATAATAAATGCGAGCCATTACACTGCTCAAACACTCTTCCACAGTACACACTTAACTTATAATAGCATAACGGAATATGAACGCTTTTACATTCTTCATTTTACTGTACTCACCCATATTATTATACATAAGTATTTATGCCATACTATTGTACTAAGACACATAAATAAATAAATGATAGGTAGGTATATTCTTGTGTACCTGAACTACAATCTGCATCTTTTGTATTTGGTTATAGTTAAAATACACACAAGTGCATGCAAACACACAATAAAAAATTTCTTATTAATTCTATACTTAATAGTTCATTCACTGTACATTGCAAATATATATAGGCATGTAGCAGCGTATATATTAAAGCATACCTTGCATTAATTGCAAAATGTTGTGTGTACGTGAATAATAATAGAATTCGTAGCTAGTATGTGTGCCTAAATAATAACATAATAATAATGGACGGTCCTGTGTTATCAATGTGTATCTGTGTTACAAACTAAACTACAGATAACTGTCTCTTTGTACGACGACATTTCAATATAATAAACTTGTGTACTTGCTGACACGTTGAAGGTCTACATTTATACATACCTACGCATACTTTTCTAGTAATAATCTCTCTGTCAAAGTCTTTATAGAGCTAAAAGTTTATTTTAATCCTTTGCAAATCTTCACAGTTGCTTGTCATGTAGTAGACAGGAATACGTATAACGTGTGCAGTGCACACGTATTCTACATGCATATTGCATAGACAAAGATCAAGTCGGACAACAACTTTTCCATACTAAACACATGCATCGCACAGGACGTACATACTGTAACATATTTAATAATACGAGTGGCACATGTTTTTGTAATAATTGTCATTGCTTGTAGACTTGCCGAAATGGAAATACGACTTGTTAGTTGAACTTACTTGTGAACTTTTACTTTCCGGAAAAAAGATTTTTCATGTTGTGTTCTTATCATTTTTTTAAAGTATCTAGAGTACACTTTAATATGGGCATGTACCGTTTAATTTCCCTTTCATTTATAGTAGCAGCACAACAATACTAAAACGAAACAGAAATAATGTATACTTTTCTTAAAGTTATGCTACTATTTTGTCAAAAATAAGGAAAACAATTCATTTTAATTGGAAATGTAAAACTTTAATAAAAAATATAATCATTTCTTAGTAGGTGCATGACAATTAATGTTTAATAATTAAAAATATGACTCTTAAGTTATTTTATTCTAATTTTAATTGTTGAACTATCGCTCATATAAAAAGTTAAATGTTTATTATGGAAATATCGTCGACCCAAAATGATTGGAACCGTTGCAAAATCCCCCTTTAACGGAAATACCGTAAAAGGGTTTTATGAAAAATCCATAAAATCAATGAAATTTTTAACTTATTTTTTGAAATTGCTCTCCAAATAACCTTTGATAATGTCTACGGCTCTATTAATTTTTCGTGGACAGTATTATACTTTGTTTAGGCCAATTTAATAAAATGAGTCAAAAGGTTAAACATTCAAGTCAATACAATAAATCCGAATTTCAATGGTTTGGTTTGATGATTTTGATTATTATTCATTAGGATAATTATATAGGAACTACTAAGTGACACAGTGTGTTACTCTTTAACATAGCTAATTCAATTGAAGTTTTGCATATTTGCATTAAGGTGGCGGTCTAGTGAGTCTATCTGCCATCTATCGGCAAATATTGCATCAAATCACAAAGGCTTTGTCCCG
>JAQFYB010008113.1:0-10101 GCA_034694085.1 Pogonognathellus longicornis
TTTTTCTAGGTTGACGTGCTTGTTGTTCGCACTGATAATTCACATAATCCCGTTCGTAGAACGGGCCTTTTTACCTATAGAATATAATTTCATACATCGTATGAATTGCGTGTAGAAGAAATCAGCATGCATTATACATGGTAAACTTTTAATACCTTTAACCCCTTTAACCGATATGATACCTGCCTTTAATGTTTAAGATTTAATGTTGTAAGCAGAAAATTTATATTTGCAATTTAAGTTAATATTTATTAGAGTGTAAAATATAGAGCTTCCCAATTTAAAAAACAAATGAATTACATAGCAATAAATACGGTAGATAATAACTTTGTATCTAATATCCAGGAAGTTGAACTGAAAAACTAATTATTGGGTGTGGGGGATACACAGATTACCATTATTTACTAATGCTTTTACAATTTTCTTGTCTCCATAATTTCTTGCTAGTGTTGTAGTGGGAGTACAAGGGAATTTATACTTTATGTGTCGGCATGTTCTATATATACAGTATGTTCGTGAATGAGACGTTGGAATTATTGGAAAATAAAATGTCTTAAGTATAGCTCCAAGGGTATAACTCCTACAAAGGGAAAAACTAATTATTATTATTTAGTAGTGGAAGGAGGATGGAGGAATGAGGAAACTTACATGACTGGTACATTTAGTGAAATTCAAAAAGGCAGAGCAGATGTATAGGGACGAGCGGGTGCTGTAAGATTGCTAACATCGCTGCATTACAATTGGGATGTTTATGTTCTTCAGCAGTTACGGTTCGCTAGCTATCGAATGCGAACGAATGCAACGCACAAATTACTCTCAATACTGTACCTGCTATACACATCCTGTAAATTTCATGTGGCACAAATACATGGTATATACATTTAGACAGATTTAGACACATATTGTGCGTAGGCAAGGGATATTTAAAGTGTTTGACTGTAATAGTCTGTGCTTGTAGCAATTTAGAAACCGTCAGTACGCATTCTCAGATTGAAAACATTGGATGTGAATTGCCCATAAGTAGTAGTCAGTTCTTTTTTGCTTTTTCGCATTAAATTCAAAGGGTGAGTGAGAAAGCGAGGAAATCAGTTCTAAAATTGGATGAGATAAGTAAACACTCATTTTTTCCTTCATCACTTCACAAATGCTTGCTTGCTTTGCTGGCTTCAGTTTTTACTTCGTTGGGTTACTGTGTGATGTTAATGAAGAAAGAATGTATTATACTCCCGTGGGGATCCTAAAAGATTTTCCCGTCAATATTGCTGGAGTAGGTAGTCAGTGTGTTCCGTTTACTCTACGGTTTTATGTCTGAATATTAGTTGTGTTGAGTTGAAATCCGAAAACAAATGCTTATGAATGAATGAAGGAAAAGGGAGACCCTCTCTTACTTGAAAGGTTCTGTGTTCTATCTCACTTTGATTTCCAGCTCGTGCTGAGAACGATGGACTTCATGCTGACTATTTCTACTTGTCGGCCTTTCAACACACAAATCAACTCAAACAGCTCGTGTGTCAAAAATCGAAATTAAAAACAATTTGAAGCATTAAAATAAAAGGGTATTTGTTTTCTCTGCTGAAACTTCTTTGAGGGGATCTGGACCCTCTGAATCCAACAAACAATTAACTTGTCAGAGATTCGTATACTTAATCCCAGTTTACTAAGGTGAACGTTACATTGCACAACCGTGAGCTCCACATAGGTACATTCATAATATCATATAAACTATTGTCCATTCATTACTTTATAAATACTATACCTACCTAAATACTTACCATACCACGCATTTATGATGCGAAATTCAGCATTAACTTAGTATGTACTATAATTTGTGATCCAGTTTCATTTTATGCAAATACGTATAGTTTTAGAAGGAATAGGGTAAAAAATTGCATTGTATTTATTCGATGTAACTACGAACTAAAAATCATCTTGATGTGATGAAGTAAGTAATTGATGAAGTAAGTTTTAGTATTTAATGGATGTATTATTTGTATTTCACCGAATCGGTGCTTACTGACTCGTAGAAATCGATACAAATGTACATAGTGGCTCTGAAAATAAAATAAAATGTTTGTAATTGAGAAGAAAAATAAATATTAGTATTCAGACATACTACTTTAGTTTAATAACTTTCCTAGAAAGAATCATGTAACTGATAGTTGTAAGAAAGTTGTTGATACCTCATTATGTAAACCCATTAATAACTCTTAAATACATACTTCATGATATCATGAATGAACCAAAAATTATTTTCTCAGAAAAAGTCTGTCAATTATTTATATTCGATGCCGTAAGGAAACTAATAACTAGGAGAAATTTGGTTTAATATTTATTTACTTATAGGTAACCAAATTTCAAATCGCGAAACAAAATAATTACCAGATAATCAGAATGATATTATAATTTCCACTGTAGTTAAAAGAATCTCCTTCAATGAGCTTACAGGCAATACAGTCTTACCTATTTTGTGTGTGAGACTTAATACAATAATTTGATGAATAGATTTTCTACTCCATATCTTGTAGCCAACTTAATTACTGTCACTAATATCATAGCCATATCGCTCACGGATTACACACAAGTAGTAATAGATATATATAATTTTCATATTCTTAAAACTGTGTACTACCTAGTACCATTATTCCGACTAGGTATACCAATATAGAAAAGTTTTGAATATACGAACAAAACAAATCCATGACATACTTAAAAGGTCGAAGGGTACTTTGCTATTGTATGTATATTAGCAAACATTTATACCTATACGTTATTACCTATGTATACTTAGGTATTTATACGAAACTAAATATCCACATTGTATCAGGAAATATTATTGCAATCGTAAAAGATGTGTTTATGCGCTGCAAAGCTGTTTGTGTTTGTCGCTTTGTCTGTTAAGGATTTGAAGTCTGGACGTCGGGTTGGAACTGACGGGAGCAATATGCCACAACACAACGAGACGAAGTCCTTGTAAATGTGTAATACTTGCATTGGGGAAAATAGAGGAGCAGACCTTGAGGCGTGTATTATACTTACACAATACTATATAAAAGAGATACATGGAGATTCAAAGAAAGTTATGAATATATGGTTGGAAATAAAGAGAGAATAGGAAATAAGAAGACTAAAGACGGAGTAAGGAATTGTGTAGTAGTTTGCTGAGATGAGTTGTACAAGGGGAAGATTCACTAAGTAGATAAGAAGATTTTATTTTGCTTTGGCTGTTAGGTAACGGCTCATTGTCAGTGGCTCACTCAAGACTACGGAGTTCCATGCTATTTAACTCAAGTTGAGCTCTCCACTCGACTCTCATCCGATTCCCAAGTCTCATTGTTTAGTTACAGTAAATATCTTTAGATAAACTATGGAGATGAAATGGTTGGACTTATCTTTCGCATCTTCGCATCATTTCCGACAATAGCTATTTCCTAGTTGAGCGAGGATAAAAAGAACTTTTCCACTTTCATTCGCACATATGAGGCAATACAAATAAATGATACGATTCCAGGGGATTTCACCTTTGCTTGACTTTCTTCAACAACATTTATCCTTTCATGTTCTTCATCTCATTCATGTTAAGCATTTCGAACCAAACAGTTTTCAAACTGAATTTCCATTCTTTTTCGAAATCCCATTTTTCTTTGTCTCCTTTGTTGCCAACATGACACAGCCAGATGCACAAATATTGACCTGAATATTATTGCCTTGTTTATACAATTGTGTCACTTACTTTGTGCAAAAGACGTGTTTTACATTTATTTACATTTAAGTTTCTTTAAGTGTAAACGAACGCCTCTATGTATATAAATACCTACATAATATTCGTATTTCATGGAATTGGTGGCCACCTTAGCTAGTCATTCAAAACGAGTCACACCAATAAACATCCAATAAATAATAAGAATATATGTATTCATAGAATATCTGTGATTTGAACTCTCAAGAGGCCACGTGTATGAACTCATTCAGTGTATTGCGTATAGACAGTGCTAAAAAATAATATTTTTCAACTGTATGTGACACGAGCCATAGTTCATGTCGCATGTTCTATGTAATTCTTGGGTATACTCCAACATAACAAGTTTATGCTGTAATCCTTGTTTACTTACAATATGAGTAACATTAACATTAACATTGGCAATATAAATACCACAACTATGGAAATCTGATAGATATTTTAACACTGCACTGCACTGGTGACTATCACCAGTATAAAATTAGTGTTATATAACTTCAGCTGTTTGTTGCCTATAATTTCATGGTCGTGTCTAATTGAAACTTAATAACAAAGGACAATAACTACTACATGCGCTCATACGTGTAATGCTACACCCCGAAATGCAACACCTCGACGAACTTGACTTGAGAAGGGAGGGGACATGAGACAATTCGAGAGAACGGATTCGGTTACCAATTTTAAAGATCATCATGTCCTCGAATTATATTCATGGACAAGTCAAAACTATTATATCAAGTGTTTCCACACACTTCACTGACTACATACCAGTTACACTTTCCACCCTTGTAAAGTTACCACAATTCGTAGGACATTCCTACATTAACATTCTTAAATTCATTTAAGTTCATGACTACTATACCATACCTACAAAGGTACACCACAATAATTATAGTCCATTTGTATCTATGCACAGTATATATGTGTGTCTATGTGTGTATCACAAAATAAAATATCTGTAGTATTGCCCCTCTTTTATAAATTACTTTTACACGTGAATTTATTACTTTAATTTTTTGTCTCATGTCTGTGTCGTATAAAGTAAGGACGCATAACGTAATGTCCACCGACAGTGTGTGTGTACTGAATCTAGACTTGCCGAGTGAAGTCAAGCTGTTATTCGTGGTGTAGGTTTTACTAATAGTTGTTATAATAATAATGTGTACATAGTATAATTATTATTATTGCAGATGTTTGTTATAATGTGTCCGGTAATGGTTTGACATGGCAATGAGCTGTAGACACCGCAAGAAGGAAGTGGAGCCATTTGGCTTGGCTTTGTATTGACTCTGTCCGCTCATTCTATCGTATTCAATTTTTAATCACAGTAGGAGGACAGGGAAATGACAATTCCTTGGCACGACGCTCGTGTCATTGTACAGAGTAGAAATGAATGGTGCTCTCGACTCGTGTGTGTTACTCTTAACCATAAGCAACGGTTAACCAAACTACGTAATACAAGTATTCCTTTTCTTTGTGTATGCACGTTACTTATAGCGTTTTACTTAGAATCTTAGCATTTTATAGCGTCTACCATTTGAGACAGTGTGGTGGTAGGAGGTTTGTACCTTTTCTACCTCTGAAAACACAAAGATAGTTGTATTATTGGTTGTTCCACATACATCCACGCTGCCGAGTGGCATTAGTCAGTAGTCAGTGTAAGTCGGATGTGATGTATCAGATAAGGATGGACATATTTGAAGCTAGGCCAAAATCCATAACATCACCCATTCCTATCTATTACTTAAAAGCGCAACTAACAAATTACTAGCATTACTATGTCGGCTTCCAACCAGAGTATTATACTAGCTAACCCCTTGTAGTAATGGCTTGTTTTGTACCAATTAAAATTAACGGTAATTGGATGCAATACTGCTTTCTTGTTCTTCGTCAGTTCTGCAGTTTGCATAGACCCTGTAAGTTATACTAGAAAGGTTAATTAGTTAATTACAATTTTTTATTGTCTGTCTGAATGAAACATAATATAGACATGTGCTTAGCTACATAGAAGAGTACAATGAACATTTTCTAGATTAAAAATATTTGTCACACTCAATAATATTGTGAGCAGAACCACTCCTTCTTCTTAACGAGCTACTTGACGATTGCGCTTGAAGCAACACTAATTAGGTAGTGTACATAATCCAACATTAGTTTAGCTTTCTGAAAGTATGACACAATAAAAATGCGTAAGAAAAGCTCCTACAGAATGGAATGTAATGCTTAAAGCACTTTTACAATACAATTACCTATATTTGATTACATAGATCAAAATTACATTACCTATGTACTTACAACAGATTCAGCTAGGTAAATAAATGTACGCATTTTAGTATTATAAACACGTAGGTGCCTATATAGATAGAGAAAAATGGAGACACAGATAAGATCATGGGAGAAAGTATCCTTCTAAGAGCACGGTGTGTAAGTAAATGGTACAAACATATAATATAAACTTGAGTCCTAGTCCAGTTGATAATAATATTGCAATTGCTTGTTCTAGTAATGGTGCAGTTAAAGTGTTAAGATCGCCACGCACATAATATGATGTGCTGTAGTGTATGGACAACGTCTTGGATTGAGCAAGACACGTTCTGAACATTCATGGCGCACTCGGGTATCTTTTCTTTCGCAGTCTTTCTTCATCCTTATTTTCCTTGCTACTTACTGTAGTATATAAGTATTTGTCCATTTCTTATAATTTTTCTCTTTTGCCTGTTTACTTCTGGGAGCATTGGAGAGAGAAAGAGAGAGAGAGAGACATGACGAGAAGGAAAGGTTTGGTTTTGGCCTTGGGTTTACTCTTTCAGTTCGACTGCCGCCAACGGCTCAATAATATCGAGACCATAAATTTATCAAGCCCAGCAGATAATACGTTCCTTTCATTTCAGCTCGGCAGAGAAGTCACAATTTTTCTCTACAAATCGGTTGAATTTGTCTTCTTTGGCAAGGCAGCCCCATCGTTCAGACTTTCTCTCTCCCTGAAAGTCCTGGTTAGATGTGTCCAGTTCAAAGAACGCTCAAACTCGGAGTACAACTCTCTGACTACAATCCACGATGAAATAAATAGAATAAGGACTTTAAGTTTTATCTGCGAGAAATGATTCCATAAAAAATGACCAAAGACTTTCTCACCAGAGTCCCACACACACTTCCATTCGATTCCAATTTATTTCTAAATAAACTTCACTTATCTTCTGTTCAGGGTAGTTGAGCTCTGGCCATTGTGTTGCGGGTTCTTCTCCGAGTCCTACTGTTATTTCAATTCCAACATTATTCCTTTGTTCCATTGTATTCTGTAGTGCTAGGAATTTGTAGCAAGGTTGCACGCATTGTACGCATCGTTTGTATTGTACGATATGATTATCCTTTATTACTGTAGTCTGCTCCATGCTGAGCTTACCTTTTTGTATGAGTGTCAATGAAGAATTATTATGGACTCGATTGAGCTGTTATGAATGTTCATTTGAAAACCTGCCATTACTTGTTGGACTGTTTAACTTCCTTATTATTGAAGTGTGCCCTCATACTTTCAGGTTTCAAAAATCTCTTGTACACTGAATACAGGTGAAGAAACAATTCCTTACTATTGGATTTGTACGCACAAAAATATTATAACGTTCTTGCTCTATACGCTAACATTTCTAACACAGATACCAAATCATTTATGATGATAGATTATTTCATATTGTATGTTTGTAGCGTTTTCAGTACGAATAGAATGCATCTTTGTTAAAACTTTAAACGAACAAACTTTCTGTACTAAATTTTTTCCTGCGCATTAATTGTATATGTATAATGTACTAAACAGATAGAGAAACTTAGTCTTAATTTTAAAACTATAATATCCATCTTTGTTGATACCTGAGGTATGATTGTTTGTTTACCCAGTAGCTGCCTTTGACAAGCTGCACCTGCCAAAATCTCACATTTATTTTCTTTACTTACAGTATTACTGGGAGCGTTCGCATATTTCCTTTGAAACTTTGTTTCGTGCCAAATCCCATATTATTTGTACATTGCAATATTTCTTCACTCGTTCTGCACTCGTAGGTTTCTCTATTGTATTTTTAATCTTCTTCCATCTCAAAGTTCAAGGCTGAAATGTTAAGGTGCGTTTTATTTGTTAATGTAGAACGTGCTCACATACTTCAAAAATAATGAAGACATTTTGGAATTCAAATTAGTGCTTTAAATATTTAAGAAGACATTTGTATACAAATTTTTCTTTTCTATTTTTCCGTCTGATAATTAACGACGAGATGTGTTTTACGCACGTGAACTGTTTCATGCATCGGTAGAATTGACATCATTGAAAATCTTACACCTATTGTTCACTTTCATAAACATATAACATATACATACACATACGATTGGAATTGGAAATGATGTAGCAGCACTCTTTGTTCGGAGAGCCAAAATGCTGAGTGTGCACTCTGCTCTATGTACAATAGTTCATCAAATATTTATTTGTGGTAATGAGTATGTTTAGTTTAGTTTACTTGCATTATGAGTACATTGGTACCGCTGACACAATGCACTTATTGTATTCATTTGCATGTAAAGTAAAAACAGAAGATGAATTCAGAGGAATGATGGAAAAGCATCGTGAATATTCATACTCTTTATTTCAGAGATAACTTTAACATGTTAATATACTGCGCGTGTAATGTTATTCCAATTTCCGATTGTGCTGATTCAGCGTTTTAGTTTCGACGCGTTTCATACTTGGGTTGGGTGTGAGAATTCTTTGAAGGACATTGGCTGTTATCACAAGATTTTGGCTGTTTAGTTGTCAGGAACCCCTTAGGGGAAGGTGAAAGGTCATAGTTTTAATAATTTGTTAAATTCTTTGTGTTCGATCGCAAATATTAAATATGCCAATCTTGAATACATAGGTGCTGCATACAATGTTTTTTATGTCAAATAATTTTATAATTTATAAGTTGTAGGTGTATATTAGGACAATTGTTGTAGCATTTATATATATTGTTATATTACTCATTTATAAAATGCTTAAAGTTCGCTTTTGCTAGAATCATTAGTTGTTAGCATATTATGGCTGTCAAAACGTCAAAAGGCCCCATACACCAGCCGACCGTAGTTACGATGCGTTGTGCTTGTTTCCTATAACATTAACTGTATGAATTTTCAATAAATCTTTCTGCAATCATGCGAATCTTTGAAAGTTACAATTTCTCAAAGAAATATTAAACCGTAATGGAAGGATGATTTTGTTCTTAAAATGCCACTTATTTTCTGTTCTATTTATATCAGATAAAATAATACTACAATCATTCAAGCAAAAATAAACCAAAAGTATACATAGAACACTCAAATAGGTGATAGATCAATACACAACAGACACAAACGCACACGTCGTGTAGATATGGAATTCGAATGAAAGCATAGCCCTGGAAGGAGTATGCATCTTCCCTACTCATAATAATGCATTGGTGTCCAGCAGCCAGCCAGTGCATTACTGTGTTACTTATATTATACAATATAGTATAAGAGAGTACCTACCTAAGTACCTACACATAAAGGAGTGTAGACTAGTAATCTAGAAGTGTTTTCTGAAGTAATGATTTACAGACGGTGCTGCTGTGTTTATTAATGTATGCTAAACTAATGGTTACTTGACAGGTGTCATGGATCAGACGACGAGATTTGCACATCTTGACATCAGGCAATCATATCTACACAAGTGATCCGCGAGTGTCTTTAGTTCGCGAAGGAAAGCTTCTCAACTCGTGGACGCTTAAGATCGTTTCAGTGCTGAAGAAGGATGAGGGTTCGTATGAATGCCAAGTGAACACCGAGCCCAAAATGACTGCCACTCTTCACCTCGTCGTTTTTGGTATATAGCAACTCATTTGAATTATTCTCCTCTTTAGACATTCATTCATTCAATTCCTCTACTTACCAACCACTAAACTTCTAACCATGAAGAAACTCAAAGTTTTAGCTAGACTCAATCACTCACCAATATTCTCGCTGTCTCACACGGCTTCCTTAATGTAAATAGCATGTACTATGTACATTTTGTACATCAAACCCATCTTACATAAATAAAATGCTATTCAGTCCTGGGCACACAGGCAAGCGCTAGTCTTACTAGTCCTAGTCCTAAGAGCATATTAGGCGCACAGGGAGAATATTTTATTTCGTTTTAGTTTTACATGGAACTCTTATATAGATGGTGTAGTCTATTGTAGTACTACACAGTATGTAGTCGTCTCGTAGTATGTAGTAGCAGTAGAAATGAATGCTCTCTCAAAACTAGTACTGAGTATCGATGTACCGATAAGCATTTATCGGTTCGATGAGCTATCGGTTCGATGAGTTATCGGTTCGATGAGCTA
>JAQFYB010008114.1:0-10099 GCA_034694085.1 Pogonognathellus longicornis
GAAATATTTTCGGGCTTGATAGGGAAGGTTTTGTGCCTGCCACGGATGCCGGGAAGAAAAAGTTTTTTCCACCAGCGCTTAAAGTATAAATAAATAAGCATGCAATATGCATAATACGATTTACTAGGTATGCTATATGCTAGCAGCTAGTAAGTAAGTAAGTATAAGTGTGTGAGTGGATTCATGTATTCAAGGATAGTGTGTTTTGCCAGTCGTTTGAGATTACTTATTGTTGTAAGTCCTTATATGCACTCCTTTTTTTATTGTGGAGATATTAGGTATTAAATGTATATAACATGTGCTTGTATACTTTTAGAGCTTAACAAGCATACATAATTCATAAAGCACATTAAGATTAAGACTAATAACGTTCTTCTGTTGCTAAGGTGCAGATTTGTTATTAGTTAGTAACAACTTATCGCTTTACCACAAAATGAAAACGTTACAATTTTCTTGTCTATGATGTGTAAATTAGCAATTATGAAACCAATGCGTAAACGTCCTTATGATAAGTAAGTAAACGAAAAGATGATGATTCATGACGTGACTTGGTTTTCTAGCAGTGCTAGCAAAAATATTAATATGATAGTAATACAATAAAAAATGCTTCGTCAACAATGCGAGTCCAAGAGAGTATAACAGCATAGTGAACATACGTAGTAACAATATTATAAACAAGTATTTGAGAATGCGACACGCACTAACATTAAGCAAAGCAAAGCGTGTATAGGTACACGGTATACACATGATATTGCTGTGAAGATAAAGGCCATTGCATTATGATTATGCTTATTACTGTTATTACCCAGATAACTTTCTTGTTAATGGGAAACAAGGTGGAAAGACAGACACATGGCATTATTAGTCAGTTCACAAAACACAACTCACATTCATTCAGCTCCAAAGAACTTTTCAGTTGTGTATGCATGCGTTAATAGTAAACTACTAAGGCTCTTGTGTACAAAGTCTTCTTGACTGACGTGTTTTGTGTTAAGCGAGCGTAATTCTTGTCTTTTGTTATCTTGCTTTGCGAGATGGTGTGTGGTGACTCATGTAATGATGAGTGTATTGCTTGAGTTATAATTTGTTTCAATTTTGATTGTGACGATGACTGACTGCTACGACATCGATGAGCCGTCACACATTTTTTAGCCACACACACACACAACGTACACACTTGCTCCAAGAACTGAGTGTGCTAAAACTTATCGTCTCCTGAGTCTGAGTGAGTGAGTGGCAGAGTGCAGTGTCGTGTGGGGAATTGTGAGAGCAACATAAAATACAAAAAGTCTCAACTCAGTTTGGTTTTTCCGTGTCATATTTTATGGACACTGTAATTAATCAATTATTATTTAATGTAAGTATTCAAGGTTTTTATATAGTATACTTTGTTGTGTGTAAAGCTGTCTGTCGGCGTAATAACCGGTCTGTGCCAATCTCAAAGTGTGCATAAATGAGACTTTTATAACATGTGCTTGTGATTAAACGTTTTAAGTGTTCATCTTTGCTACCGCTATAAAATATTATTAACTTCTAATAAACTTTTGAATGCTGTTGTGACATTGGTGAACAAATACACACGTTAAGAAACCAATTGTCTGAGGTTCTTTACCACAACACGAACAGTTCCATAATTGTAAAACTAAACATTTATCCAATTAAACAGTGATACCATTCAAGGAAGTATAAAGCTACTAGTATTGTTAAAAATTCAAATTGTGTCTTTTGTGTAAGTTCGTTTTGTCAGATTGGTTGTACATTTAATCGTTAATATGTATCTAGTGAGCGATCCTGAATAATTTTTATACTATACTGGCAAAATCGGGATACAACAACAATTTGTCCCTATTGTTACCGATACACTATAAATGAGAATTTATATCTATTTGAAGGAATTGACAAAAGCTCTGCTATTATTTTAAGCAAGTCTTTCAGACGCAAAGAAGATCGTCTCAACTGAATAAGTGTTTCATATAGCATTTAAATATAGCTACACATAGATTTCAATGCCACGACATTATTAGTCAATAATTACAATACTGGTGAATAATTTACCACTAAAAAAAGATATTCTACATAATTAGTACATATTATGTCAGCAATAAAGCAACCCGTGTGTAGGTGCAATGAATTAATAAGTTGAGGTACATGATTTGAACAGCATGCATGGAAATCAATTGATGCTGGTGAAATGGAAGCCTTTAAATCTAGTATGCAACAAGGAAATTATAATGCAAATTATTTATTGTTAGATTGTGGCTCCATTGAACTAACCCTCGTAATTGACTTAATATATGCTGGAAATAATGCAATACATGTTAAAAACTTGTAAATTTTTTTGAAATATTCGGACATCGTTATATTTTTCAATTTTTCAATGAATAATAATGTGTGAGAACTAATTTTGATGTGGGTTGTCAAATGTCTGGTATTGTCCACGTCATACTACGAAAAAGGACTTATATTGCAGTAAATACTACTACACACTAATGTGGAATATGAGTCAAAGTTTGACATGGGAACAAAACTGCATAAATGCATAGTGTATATACTCCCACGTGTAGAAGTTTTAGTGAGTCGTCCTACGTTATTTCGCACAGTATGAAAGTACCTTGACTTTGGAGCATATAGAATATTGGTGAGTGTAGAAGGTATTGTATAGGGGAAGAGACAGAGGAGTCTGACAAGGCGAGAGATTGGGAAGATGGTGTGGAGGTATACAGGAGAGTATTAGTGGTGTGGTGTGTAGGTAATCTTTAGAGTAGGAAGGTAGTGTGGAAGTGTGGTGTGGACGGCTAGCTAATATTATGCATATCCTGTTAGTGCTAAAATGTATGGAATTCCGAGTTGCGAAAGCCTTTGGCTAAATGGTTGAAACTAAGTAAGCGAGGCAGAGGGAAGGGAAATAATAACATCAAACCCCATTACACGGAGCATCTCACACTAATATTATAATGTTAAAACTACATGAGTAACACTTAACTAACTGACTTTTAATTGATGTAGATAATGTAAGTAAACTTGGAGCTAAAAGCCAGCATTAAGTCTGACAAAGGAAAGTAAACTTAAGCTTATAGTGAACTGTGAGCTAGAACATGAATTAATGAAATCTAAAGAAAGGAGCAAATCCAAGTCAGCCAAGTGAATCAAGTGAGATTCACACAGAATACAGGATTAATAAAATCACCTCACTCACAGGGAACCAGATGCTGGAGATGGTTTTCAAATGCATTCTAAGAACAAGGACGGAGAAAGAGTCTCGAGTTGTAAATACTTAGTTAGACTAGAC
This sequence comes from Pogonognathellus longicornis, assembly GCA_034694085.1. Lineage (NCBI taxonomy): Eukaryota > Metazoa > Arthropoda > Collembola > Entomobryomorpha > Tomoceridae > Pogonognathellus > Pogonognathellus longicornis. Next base: position 3,290 of record JAQFYB010008114.1, read on the forward strand.
ACACAAGACCAGTCTTGTGGTTCATGTGCGTAAATATACATAGCGAGCAAAAGATGAGATTTCAAAACATTCAAGGTCTTGCTTAGAATCTCCATAATTTGAACTTCCTCAAGGTTTCTTCTTAAATTTTATACAGGGTTATTTTTAAGGGACTCTCAGCAGAGAGCAAGAATGAAACACCATTCTCAGGCATCAAAAATAATTTCCCGGAAATTAAGAATTTCCACTTCAGTCTTCTCGCTTGATTGATCACTTCAGTTCATTATAAATCTGGAATCGTTATGCAAATTAAATTCCTGCTTTAAAATTGTGTTACCATACCATGTAATGCTAATGGAAAAATCTTACACGTTCAATCAGATAACCAGAACACTATTATTATAATGCCTACCTAATAACATTTATATATAGAATGTCGCTACACAGTGGGATATTTCTTTAATGTTGTCAACATTGGATTTTGTTTAAAGGGTCTTGCACACGCAAGAAATATTTAGTAGACCCTGCTGCGAAATATTAATAAAGAACTATTCAACAAAGCTGAATATGCATGCATGCGTTATATGTATGTAATGTTTTAATAATTCTATTTGTTTGTGTGTTGCAATCGAATCTGTAGGATGTCTATTTATTGAGTTGGATTCTAATTTTACAATTACGAGAATATTGTGGTTTCTTTTGTGTTTATAAAGCAAGCATGCTCTTTGATCTACGTTTTCTGTAGGTAGGTATAGAATGTAGGCACCAAGGTACTTGTACTTTGTCCTGTGGATAGATGAGATGTTCAAAACTAAAATGAAGAGTTGAGGTTGAGGTAAAATTCCTTTGTTCACCAAATGTATTAGGAATGGATCTGTCAGATTTAATCTTTACCTACTTCTTTAATGATAGTTCCCGGTGAATAGCGATATTGATAACAATACATGTCACCAGCAGCACTCAATTGATAACTTGTACTAATATTGTGAAATCTTTGGTCTATCTGTATCAGCACTGCGTCATCGTATAATTTATTCTTAAATAGCGTAGGTATTACATTAATTACCTTTATTTCTAAACCTCGTCTTGGTCTTTCCATAACATTTTACTTTGTTCTATAACTCAAATTTTAATTTAGGAAATTTAGCATCAAAACTTTCTACATGTTAATATTATACGTGGAAGATCAAAGTATCGTTATAAAATTAATTTTATTAGCTTAGAAAGTTCGTAGTATGGAATAATATTTAAAATCAGCAGTCCCTTTATGGTTTACAATACATGCTTGCATTAAAGGTAGATGAGTGCATTAATGCTTATTGACTTATCAAGTCAGTAATTAATTTCCTTTAGCGATTCACACACTATAATAATTACTCGAACTTGGTTGGAAACCATTTATTGAAATTGCATATTTTATAAGAGTACCTACGCGTAAAATAAATATATTTTTTATTAAACACATATACCTCATATTTACAAATATAATATTATCACTGTTATTCTGTATGGCATAAAATGCACACTATAATAATACTATAAGTTTGAGTTTGTTTTGTATTGATGATTTGTAGTAAAAATATTAAAAACACGTGAATAATGATTTGACTTTGTGTTTTACAGGTTTGGATTTGGTGTTTGGATCAAGGAATTGTGAATTAGAGGAAGAAATCGTAAGGGAGATTAAGGAACTGGTTTTAGAGGCAATGTAATTGTTTTATGCAGAGGACGCCTGAAGAGACAAAGTCGAGATGAGAACGCGAAGAAGAAATGCATGGTGGCTAGCTGGAGGTGACGGCGAGGGGATGGTGGCGAAATTGTTACTTTTGATGTTAACACTAAATAGTTGTTGGATAGTTCGAGCGGAGGGATCGTCAGTAGACTGGTCGTCACAGTGTCCTTCAAAATGTCGATGTACCTGGGTAGGTGGGAAGAAAACTGCGGATTGCAAGGATGCAGATTTTAGAAATATTCCCTCGGGTTTAAGTTCCGAGGTTCAGGTGCTGTACTTAAATGGCAACTCGATATCCACTTTGTCCAAGGACGCCTTTAAGTCGGTTGGTTTAGTAAACTTACAAAAAGTATTTCTGAAGAATTGTCGAATAGAGCGAGTGGATCCGGACGCGTTCCGAGATCTGAAAATTATGATAGAGTTGGACTTAAGTGGAAATAGTGTGACAACACTTCAAATGGAAGCCTTCGAAACAAATGAGCGACTGCGAGAATTAAAATTAAGTGAGAACCCTTTGAGTAAGTTGACGGGAACTTCGTTCCCCCCTTTGATGCATTTAAAGTTATTGGACCTGAGTGATTGTCAGCTGTCGTCTTTCAGCAAAAAGTCTTTTTCCAAAATCACAAATCTGGAGACCTTGGTTCTAAGTGGCAACCAATTCCAGTATATCAGTGCAGACATTCTTAAGCCTTTGGTGAAACTAAAGAGTCTCTCTTTAGCGGGAAACCCTTGGAAATGTGACTGTCGTCTCCAGAGCTTTCGTGATTGGGTCAAGGGTCGCAACATCCTCCAAGACCAAAAGTGCAGTGAACCCGCCCATCTTGCAAATCAGAGATGGGACATGTTGCTACATGAAGAATTCGCTTGTAAACCAGAAATTGTGACTCTGCAAATCAGTGGAAAGGCCACGGACGCCCTTCTCGTCTACGGAGACGTGGGCAGTGATATCACTCTCGAGTGCTTGGTCCACGCCACACCCACCCCTGAAGTCAAGTGGGTCCGAGATGGACAGGTGCTCACCAACTCATCCCGATCACAGGGCAAGACCTACTTGCTGCATATCAGTGGAGAAAACGATCGATGGGTCAATCTCACCATTCTAAAGTCCGACACGGAGGATGCGGGAGAGTACACATGTGTCGGAAACAATCGCGGAGGTGTCGTCGAGAAAAATTTGACTCTCAATTTTCAGGATGTGCCTACAGGGGAAGGGGTGGGCACTGGTGTGGGGGGAATTGGCGGAGGAGCCTATCGCGACCAGAGTTGGATCTGGATACTTGTCAGTGTCATTGCTACGCTAGTGCTCCTCATCACTGTCATCATGCTAGTGTGCTTCTGCTCCAAGCGGAGACGTGTTAAGACTGCTAGGGCACAAGATCTCAAGGTAAACCCAACACTTTTTCTTTACATCCCATTCGAGTTAATTTTAGTGCCCGTATATAATTCATTCTTAAACATTTTTCAGCAAGTGGGTTTGGATTGAATTATTAGTCAATTTGTTTTTGTATAGATATAATGTTAGCATTAATTGTTTATTGATTGCATGCAAATTTTGTTTCAATGGATATCAAAAATACAGAGGTGCAGGGTGGACGCTGAAGCAGTAAATAACCATTCATTTAATTTACAACGTGTTTGGTTAATAACTGCAATCATATTTACTCCGAAATTATTATCATAAAAAAGGACGGGAAAAAGTGTTCACCTAAGTACAGTTTCTCTGTAATTCCAAACTGTGTAGAAAAAAATAATTGAGGAAGATACTGAATGATTGCAGGTGTATGAACATGTGGAATGGAAGTTTGTGATTTGTAAAGAAAGTTTTTCCGTTCTAGAGTCTAGGTAGGTGCACTTTCCATTAGATGTAAGTGAAAATAATTTGACGCAAGTGAACAAAGTTAAAGAGAAAGCTTTAACTCATTTCTGTGTATTTTCTTGAAACAATTGACTTGGATTTGTTAGTTGTGGGATATAAAAAATGTAGCGACCGGGAGACGTGGCCGCTAAAAGTCGACATTTATTCATGTAAACACAATGACATAAGATGACACTGTTGGGGCAAATATTTCTAGCAATACTATCTGATATTCCACTAGTGACTTGAGATGAGACACGGGCAGGCGTGTCACACGGTTTCTGCAATATAAAGCAAAGTTTTTTCTGACTGTTGGTCGTACAATATCCCGCACAATACATTCCCCCGTATAGTATATCTGTGTATGTGACACATTCACATTGATGATTCCCATCTTCAATACTACCATGCTCTTCTTAATATTTACCTGTGTGTGTGTGGGTATCCGTATCGGGTCAGTGCTCGTATCACGTCACGTACTGTTTATATTAGACATGACACGGAGAAAGGAGAGTAGGAGCACCGTAGGTGGTGGATGTATTTACGTAGCATTTGTAGTTTGATCTGACGATGTAGCTCTGGTGTACTATTGTCACACCTGCTCTCGTCCTCCTTCAACTCGCCTAATTCACTTTCAAACAAATAAACCAAGTCACCGAGCTTGGGAGAAACAAATCAAATCAAGAAAATACTACAGTAGGAAGCCAGGAGCACACCTACCGGAAAACTACGTGGAATTTGCTTTGTTCCTGCTTCACTTTACTTGCCTGATATCTTTTACCTACTCAAGTCACAGTCAGAGACAGCTGCAGTTATTGTACCAGTAGACCCTCGTAGGTATTTCTGCCAGTCAGTATAAAATGCAAGGGTTTTAGGAGTAGTTGTTGTAGTTGAGACTATTGTAGTCTAAGTCTAATAGTGGAACAGATTTTTTGTTCCTGTGTCATGTACCACGGATATAGGATTCTGTATTTCAAGAGGTGGGCACTGAAAACTCGTCTTACTTTTAATCCCTAGCGGCAGTCACGCAACGGTTTAAAAAATATGCTTTTCATTGGTTTGAACACAAAAGGTGGGATTTTTATCATATTTTTATACTGTGTAGGTTGTTCAAATTTATTTCAGCTTTATATATTATGAATTTTACAAGTATATGAATTCCAAAATAAGCGTAGCCAGGATTTGGTATCGGGGGGGGGGGCAAACTCAAGACATGAAGTATTGAGTATGTGCTCATCTTGGCGAGAAACGCAAAAAATTTGAGCAAATTTGGGCAAATATGAACATAAAATCCATAAAATTCGAATTTTCAGTATTTTTTGGTAAAATAACATATTTTTCAGGATTAGGGGGGAATTGCCCCTTGCATCCCCCTGGCTACGCCAGTGGATTCCAAAGATTTGGAGTACTACACATTCGACGGTTGGCTATGGTTTTTGACTTTTGGGGCAAATTTCCATCTCTATATGTAGCGCACTTTTTTGTTCAGGTTTTGCGTATGGTATGTATTGCCAGTAAAACACACTCATCTAATTTGCTGAATATATGAAACTATGTGCATACATCGTCTTCTTTTTCTTTATGTAGTATCCGCCGCAAGTCTAATAGAAAAAGTTGCAGCAAAGCAAATCTAAACTTTTCTACATTGAGACTTACCTTGAACGACATAACATGCTTTGACTTTCCTTTTCCTTGGGTTAACTTCCCTATTTCTATTTTCTTTTCTCTTTCTCCCCTTTAAAGTATAACTTCAACAAGTTATTAAAGTTAAATTAAATTTTAGCCAATCGACCTTCCATTCTTTGGCTTTTGTTTTGCTGATGTGTATACGTACAGTTACTCGTATGGTAAAATGTACACGTGTACATTTTTGGTTTTTATTTCACTCATTCCTCATCCTATTCCTAAATCCTATTCTTATATTATATGCCTATAGCTTCTTGAGTAATACTCTATACCTGTTTATATTATGAAATATATTGTTCTCATTTATACATTTACAGCAATTTTCATGTATAAAATAAAATTGTGGATTGTAGTACTTAGGCGACTGTAAATGTGGATATTATGCATAATGCCACACGCGATTTCTAGGCATATTAGGCACCTACTCATATTATTATGTGCTTACTTAGGTATTATTGAATTAGCGAAAATGTATGTAGTTGCACTATGATATTACAATAAATAGTAGTTCTAATCATGAAAAGTAGCTCTAAATACGGGTGTCTTTGATCGACTACAGCGCTGTAAACAATTTGTGATGTAATGTAAGTTGTGAGGAATTGAACCGGACTACCAATTAACAAGAGTGTGGCGGAAAAGGAACAAGAGCTGATTTTCTTTGTTGCTGGTGTTGTAATAGTTGTCGTTGTCAGAGTATTTCCGTTGGGTGGGTAGGTATACCTGAAAGAGTTAATGTAGTTTCCCTACGAAAATTAGCTGACACTCTTGATTGATTGTACTGCAAGTAACTTGACAGAAAATACATTTTTAGATCCTCCTCTGTGTATTCTAATTAGAAGCCCTCGAATGCTTCTGCCACCCAATTATTTTATCTTGACAACAAAGTCACGCCTATTCACACATTTCCTTGAATTCATTGCAGGCATCCATGTCTTTGTGACTACAAGCCATGTTGTAATTGCGACAACGTGACTTAACTGGTTTTTCTTTCTGCGTTTTCTTCCCTCTTCTACAAGCACTAGTATAATAATGTACATTTCATGATCTTTAATTGTGTAGCATTATTTGCACAAGGTCGTTATTTTTTCTTGCAATTTTGAAGATAATTTACATTTGAAAAATCTATTCAGTAATTTATCAGTCATCAGTAGATGTTAATGTTATATTTGACCTTCATTTTACGGTTTCACTCTGAGTGTACAATTATTTTTTTATTGGGTTTTCATGTAAATATATTACTCTAACTTTCACTCGAAACGCTCTTGACATTTTCAAAATAGCGATCCAAGATAAAAATTCACACTTTAACCTTTTTGTTTTATGATTACCTTTATGATTTCTTTCACAACACTACTTTTTATTAAGATGTTAGATAAATACCATAATTTCATTTTAGGCTAGTCGGTATTTTTACATTTGCATTGAGATTAGAAATGGCAATGTTTCTGCTATATAACTATTAGGCTTATAGGTGTAGCCAGGATTTGGTTTCTGGGTGGGCATAATCCCAATTTGTAGTAAAATGTGCTTATTATCTCTCATGTGCGAAAAAATTGAG
>JAQFYB010008115.1:0-10099 GCA_034694085.1 Pogonognathellus longicornis
GGAAAAAATGACCGTTGGCTTCTCCCTCTGTACTCGTCCACTTAAACATTAGAGAGCCAAGGACGATTTATCTGTACACTATCATGTTTGCTCTGTGTTGAAACCATAGCCATCCCATCCAACCCATCCTCCCCTTCCAAAAATCTACATAGAATAGAGATGGCGCTGTCGCTGGCGCTCTTAGTAGAATTCCATAGAAATATTAACACCGCGTGTCAGTTATTGTAACCAATCAGAAAAATGTTAGTGCAAAGTGCAAACTAATCACAGTATAGTTAGTGCCACCAAACAGAGAAGGGTTAGTGCATGTAGTTTGAAGCAACAAAACGCGGTTTCCCATAAAACACAACAGAAAGAACCTATCAGGGAAAGGACTTGTACAGTTTAAAGCAACAAACCGCGGGATTGCGAGTTCTAGAGGGGTGGTGAGATGATAACGTGTTCTCCAGGCTGGATTAATAGATACGCAGTGTAGTTTAAGCCTGCAATTCTATACTACAGATGCATATTCAATGAAAAAGCTATTATATCTATCCCATCCTCCCCATCCAAAAGGCTATAGCCATCCCATCCTCCCCATCCAAAAGGCTATAGCCATCCCATCCTCCCAATACTCCCCATCCAAAAAGCTATAGCTATATATCCCATCCTCCCCATCCAAAAGGCTATAGCCATCCCATCCTCCCCATCCTCCCCATCCAAAAATCTATAGACATCCCATCCTCCCCATCCTTCCCCTCCAAAAAGCTATAGCCATCTCATCCTCCCCATCCAAAAAGCTATATAGCTATCAAATCCAAACCAACCACAACATCCAAAAACGTTTATTTTTTCGATTCCAGTTCAAAATACTCAATATTTTTCTACCGAATCATCCATTGACCTTTCAAACACGTAGATTTGAAAAAAAGTATTCAAGCACACTCAAATGTGTACGTGCCGAGATAACAATCTATTTTAGTTCTAGGTAACCAAAAAGGTGCTCGGTAATGCACATGTCTGTATTGTTCGAGGATAATTGCTATGATCCCTTCCAGCACTAGCAAAAGAGTAATAGATATATGACAGTCATCGTTACCTATATACTAACATTAACAAACATCCTAAAAATATCTTTCATTACATTTAGCACATCCAAAAATCTACAGCCATCCCATCCTTCCCATCCAAAAAGCTATAGCCATTCTATCCTACCCATCCAAAAAGCTATTGCCATCCCATCCTCCCCATACAAATATCTGCAGCCATCACATCCTCCCCATCCAAAAAGCTGTAGCCATCCCATCCTCCCCATCCAAAAAGCTATAGCCTATCCTATCCTATCCTCCCCATCCAAAAAGTTATTGTCATCCCTTCCTCCCAATCCAAAATTCTGGATGTTGATGTGATGGGATGTTTGCATCTCTGGCCTAGTCTGTACCTGGTAGCCTCGCAATGAGCATACCAGAGTCCACCTTACAGCTCACACCTGATTTCATAAAAACTGGGAAAGTATGTACAATGAAAATTCTTTTTTACGGTGATATTACTTGGTAACAGGCGCGTACCCAGGGGGGATGCACCGGCTACGTTCACTAATTACGTACCCAATTTTTCCAAATTTTTGAACTTTTATGGTAAAATAAGCTACTTTTGAAATAGCAAACGCATTCTGGGGTGCACCAGAATGTGTTTGCCCCCCTCCCCTGGGTACGCGCCTGCATGGTAATTGTAATAATTTAGCAGTTTATCAAATATATGTGCACCCCTACATGGGGTATAATAGACAATTCAAAAGAACTGCAATTAGATGTTTTATGTCATAAAAAGCAAACTACTGGATCCATCATGTTGACACATTTTTGAAAAATTATTTACAACAAAATGAAACTTTCCCTTTTTGGAAATTTTGGTTTTTGAGTTTCGGGAGGAAGGTAAAAATTTAAAATATCGTCAAAATTAGTCTAAGATTCCCTGATTTTTTAAAAATTCGTTTTTATCCCGATCAATGTGTTTACTATTTTAAAAACTTCTCGAAATAAAACTCATCAAGAGTAAGGTTTTGAAATTTTTTAATTTTGATTGTAAGCCAGTCAAAATTTTTTGGTTAAGAATAAAACAAACGGATTTCACATGTTGTTATGTATTTTGTGATTTTAAATTATGGTTCAAAAATTGCCTTGTAATCCTAATTTTATGCATGGGAGAATCTTGAACTGTAAATGCTTCAACTTGCATTATGGATTTATATTATGCATTTCGATCATTAACAATGAAAGTGACGTATCCCCCGTGATCACTAATTCGAAGCTGACGTATACCATGGTGACGGTTATGGTATTTTCCATACATTCTAAATGGCAAATCCTTCATATTTACTAGATGGATGACTGTACTTTTTCCAAAAGTACAGTCCCTACCCCAACCACGTATTTTCTGTCGAAACGGAATTATTTACCGTTAATAATTAAATACAATACCAAGTCAATTCTGGGCAGTCATGTAAAATGATACTGTACCTGTTAAACAGCCAAGGTGGAGGCCCCGTGTATTTTGTGTGGCGAGAATATTTGGCGTTGATGTTCACACAACACGAAATACATGGAGGCCTCCATGTTGGCGTTTTAAGAAGTACGTATTCATTTTACATTACTGGTTCTGGGTGGCCTGCTTGGAGTATATCCAATACCCTACAAAGATCTAGTGACTTTACATACTATTTAATTCTTAAGGGTCAATAATTTCGTTTCGAGTGAAAATTTGCTTGGGGATATACTACACAGACTACACACCTAGTACTTCTCTAGGAATAAGCAACCAAAGGGTTTATTAGTGAATTCAGTCTATAATGTTTGTATTTATTAGGTAATCAATACAATATTGGGTAATTCATTGCAATATTAAGTAATCAGTACAATAATATTATTAGGTAATTAGTACAATAATATTAGGTAATTAGTACAATATTAGGTAATCAATACAATATTAGGTAATCAGTACAATATTAGGAAATCAGTACAATATTAGGTAATCAGTACAATACTACGTAATCAGTACAATGTTAGGTAATCAGTGCAATATTAGGTAATCAGTACAATGTTAGGTAATCAGTACAATATTAGGAAATCAGTACAATACTACGTAATCAGTACAATGTTAGGTAATCAGTACAATATTAGGTAATCAGTACAATATTAGGTAATCAGTACAATGTTAGGTAATCAGTACAATATTAGGTAATCAGTACAATATTAGGTAATCAGTACAATATTAGGTAATCAGTACAATATTAGGTAATCAGTATCATATTATTACGTAATCGCTACAATAAATAGTGCGATTTAGCATATAGTTTGCAAAAATATGTATAACAAATGAATCAACCTGAGAAAAATTATAAGATATTACAAGATTTAAGATTTATAAGATTTAACAACATACACTAAAGAATTACGCGTATAAAATATCCTACATATAACGTCAGGCTTAATCTTCCATCAAGACTTGATACGCTAGGGGAAACTCTTGACAGAATGACACAATATCGTCAACGGTCTTGAGCAAATCTTTCTTTTTCCTATAAAGTGACATAAATTGATATTTTATTAAATACACTCACTGGACACAAATTGGCTCTTGTATGTGGAGTTAAAGTATCGCACTAGTTGTTTTAAACAAAATGTCTAACAAATGAATTATGCAAAATATATTACTTATTTACCGTTTCAATATCTCCAAGCTTTTTGCTGACAATTGATCCGAGTTGGCATTTTGTCCTAAACGGAAAACATCCTGTGCATTCTCAATATCTACCGTATTGAGTAAATGATTTTCACACAAAAGCTTTAAATCGTTGACACAGTATTTGTCCGCCAAACGCATAAGGTCTGATGCATAGCTCTCCAAGTTCCCTGATCCAGTATAAAGGAATTTTAAAAACTCGTAGACTGATTTTGGTTTAAAATCCTTCATCTCCATTTTTCCTTCCAGACATTCTTTGAGCGGCTGTACAAACATGGAGGCAAATACTGGACTGCGATCTGTGAGCAAAATATTTATAGAATATTTATATTATTACATGCATAATATCATTATATTAATGTCCTAATAATACACGATAATGAATGTATAGTCATTACATCTTCAAGGATTTTATGTATACCAATTGCATGGTCACGCCAGGAATTTAATTTTTCTGTGAATTTAAAATTAATTGAATCTAAAAAGCACTCTCCTTGGAAGCATTTTATATATTCGAGATTTTTGCATATTACACCACGTGAAGGCATGAGGAGCGCTGTAACTCGGTCATTTTTTATATGATTGGGTGCGCACAGCAGAGAGTTAAAAAGCAGACGTTGGAGTTGCATGCAAGATGTTTTCTAATTCATAAATATTGGGCCAAAAAACACTTCAATCCTTGAATCTCAAAATATAATGAGTCTGAAATTCTAATTTTTCGCACCTTCTTTGTCGAATTCTAAACAAATTATATTTATTTACACGTTCAATTTCTTTTCTAGTCAAACGCTAAAAATTAAACATAATATTGATGCCAAATCAAAACAACTTCGCTTAAAAATTGGTTAATTTATGTACATTGTAGTAATTGTACATGTAAACAGATACGATACGGACCTGAGAAAAGTTATTTCAACAAAAATGTTGAATAAATGGATGAGGTTATTTCATGATTAAACAATGAAGACAATTCCATGTTACTTAATAGGTGTCACAGTCATATAATATGACTCTCTCAAGAAGTCTAACCGACGTCTTACCGCTGAACTTATTTCTGAGTTTGAGGTATGATAAAAACATGTTATTATTGTTAAGACCTTACTTGCAAGAACAATTTTGTGAACTGCGAACCTGGACTTCCCACAGGAGATTACAAAATCTGCAAATTGTTTGTTTTCAAATAAAGAAGTGGTATCCAATGTTTAAAAGGAGGGCAATAGACCCCCAAAGGTAGATAATTTCGTTTCTGCCGAATTCACCACAACAGCCTCATCCCTCCCTGATTTTTAGAATATAATTTAGTTACAGTATGTTATCACCCAATAGGAATTAATTATCATCATCATTATTTATTTGCATTATGTTAGTAAATATTAAAAAAAAGGGCTTACAAAAAGTATGCTCAAATGTCAGCGTAAATATCAGGCCAGAATAGTCATGTTCATATTCAAGACAATTATAAATGAGGTTGACACACCCATTGTCATTACAGTCTTTTTCACTTAACTCGTGATACTCAAAGCTGTTTTCAAGAAATTCTACGGTGGGGATTTGAAATTTTTCTGAGCAACTGTTCGGATTTGGAAGAGGAGATATGGTGAAGGGTTTCAAAGACATTTTGGAGTGAGTGTAAGGCGCTACTACTTCAGGGTTCTCTATGTCAATCTTCATGACAGTTGCGCCTTCCTCAACAAAGTGAAATAATTTGCTGAAAAAAGACAAGAGACTCTTATTTACATACTTTTACATTTATTTTACTAATCAATTCATTTTAGATGACAAGTGAGTACTACTGCATACAAGGAATTTTTTGTGGTTTGAAGAATTCCACTTTCAAATTTGAACTCATCAGTTTCTATTCGATTCCGGCCAGTTAAGGCAGCCAATTCCTTCAGCTCCGATACATTTTTTCCAAAACGCCATTGATATGTGTATACACTACTGTCCTTCTCGTGATGGAACTGAAAATGAAAAAAATAAATGTTTTAATACAAAATACCTAACTGAGAATATTGATAGTTATTTTAATATTATGCATGTAAAATCGAGAAATCAAAGTTGCAATATGCTCCTAAAGATCATTCTTCAAATTGTAGGTTATGGGGAAAACGAATAAGTACGTTGAAGTACAAATGCGTTGTTTATTACATTCCTTATCGGGGTATAGTAGTTCTGAATGATTAATGGTACGCTCAAGAAATTTTATTTTTGCACCAAAATTGACAGAACTTATTTTTTAAATAAATGTACATATAACCATCATTATAAGTTGGGGTGTAAAGCAAGGTTATAAACGTATCTATTTTTGAGGTGTCTCAAAAATGAGTTTATAATCCCGAACATTTGTCATTGACCGATTTGCCATACGTATTAAACATACAATATAATGTCAATATCTGATCGCTAGAGAATTATGTAGAACACTGGGAACTAAGGGTGAAGACAGGCCTACATAAAATGTAAAAAACCGGCAACCTCGTTGCAGGGCGGGCAGGAGAGTGTGCCCTGCAGTGAGGTTGCAGGGCGGGCAGTGCGAAGCGCTGCCCTGCCTGAAGGCAGTTTTTTTGATAAATTAGGGCAGCATAGGGCAGGCAGCGCGAAGCGCTGCCCTGCACGGAGGGCAGTTTTTTCAGAAAATTGCGAAAATTGGGGAATAATTTTGTTTGAATAATTATAGTCAGTCAAGTGAGTAGAGTAGGTCAGGTGTCAGGAAAGCTTTAGTTCAATTTAGACCTTCCATTTAGGAAGAGGGGCAATTTTGCACCTGCATCGAGGATGCAGGGCAACCTCGTTGCAGGTGCCAAATTGCCCTGCAACCTCGTTGCAGGGCGGGCAGCCAAGCTGCCCGATTTTGGTTGCAGGGCAGAAAAACATTTTATGTAGGCCTGGGTGAAGAGATCTTCACCCAACAAAAGTTTGGTAAAAAACCAGAATACCAGGAAATCTACTTACGCCCATGAACACTGAAGGAAGGGGATGTGGACGGTGTGGTAAATATTTAGGAATGTGGAGAATGGAGAAAGCAGCTTAAAGTAAAATAAAGTAACAAGAAAAGAGGTTCATAAAACAAGCAATTATCAACTATATGACCTAATTTGGAAAATTCCAAAATTGAAAAAATGAAGCCCCCTAAATTTTCAAATAAAAAAATACTATTTAGTCTGTGTATTCTATTCACAATTGTGAGTTCTTTCAAAGATACAAAAATGTTAAAAATATTTCCTTACCTTTGCAGAGCCAATTTTTTCCATGTTCGATTTTGGATAAACAACCTGACACCAGAACAAGCGAGCTGTGCGCACAGGACCCTAAAAGTTGGCGCTCAGCGCTCAACGCTCAGCGCTCAACAAAACCCCCTTGTAACGCTCAGCGCTCAACCTCACCCTAAAAGTTGGCGCTCTAGCGCTCAAGTAAAAGTTAAAGACTGGCGCGCAGCGCTCAATAAAAAATGAGGTTAAAACTTGGCGCTCAGCGCTCAAAAAAAATCTGAAAAAAGTAAAAAAAAAAGTTTTCAGCGCTCAAAAAAAATTCTCAAAAAATTCAAAAAAAAAGTTTTCAGCGCTCAAAATAAAATTCTCAGAAAAGTCAAAAAAAAAGTTTTCAACGCTCAAAAAAAATTCTCAAAAATGCCAAAAAAAAGTTTTCAGCGCTCAAAAAAATTTCTCAAAAAAGTCAAAAAAAAAGTTTTCAGCGTTAAAAAAAAATTCTCAGTAAAGTCAAAAAAAAGTTTTCAGCGCTCAAAAAAAATTCTCAAAAAAGTCAAAAAGGGTCAAAAAAATCAAAAAAGGTCAAAAAAGGGTCAGAAAATCAAAAAAGGTACAAAAACTGTCAAAAAATGTAAAAATATGTCAAAAAAAGAATAAAAAAATGTTCAACAAATGTTAATAAAGGTCCAAAAAATGTCAAAAAAGGTTAAAAAAGTGTCAATAAAAGGTTAAAAAAGTGTCAAAAAAAGGTTAGAAAAGTGTCAATAAAAGGTTAAAAAAGTGTCAAAAAATGTCAAAAATGATTAAAAATGTCAAAAAAGTCAAAAACATGCTGAAAAAAAGAAGGAAAATACTAAAAAAAGTGGTAAAAAAGACAAACACATGATAAAAAAGTATAAAAAGAAATGTCAAAAACATGTTAAAACAGAGTTAAAGAAATGTAAAAAATGCTCAAAAAGTTTAAAAAAATGTCAAACCCATGCTAAAAAAATGTAAAAAGAAATGTCAATAACATGCTACAAAATGTCAAAGAAATGTATATCTTCACCTAAAAATGTTGTAGGACCCCAACACGTGTTTACATGTAACATAAAATTGTCGAAACACTGTTTTATCTCATGCGCGCAACTCAAAATATGTTGAAAAGCATTTTCACTTGTTTCGCGCAACTCAAAAATTGTCGAAATAATTTATTTCACTTGTATCGCGCATTTAAAATATGTTGAAAAGCATTTTCAACTATTTCGCGCAACTCAAAAATTGTTTAAAATGCATTATCACGTCCTGCGCGCAACTTCAAAAGTGTTAAAAAATGTTGTTAACTTTCTGCGTGCAACTCAAAAAAAGTTTAAAAATGTTTTTAACTTTCTGCACGCTACAGTTGAAGAAGTGCAATATGATTGAACTCGAAACTTGAATGATTGAACTTGTACAGAAACTTGTCGAGAAAAAACGGCGCATTGTTTTTGCGCCATTTTTGCGCCGCCAAAACATTGCGCCGAAAAATTGTATTGACATTATATTTGTAAAAATTGATTGACATTAAGAAGTATGCCGCTAAATCTATCTAATTTGGGCTACAAATGACTCAAATGAGTATAAAGTATTCTAGAAGTCGTTCGGTCGGGTTCTCAAAGGTAAGACGTACGTCTAATTTACTCCTGTGTGCCTCTTCTCATTTGGACAAAAATTAATTGTTGAATTGGGACTTAAGTGACAAAATTAAGTGCAAACGTTTGCTGTGTGTGTCCTCCGTGCGATGGTGACATTACTGGTGCGGTGAGTTCGACGAGTGGACCGAGAGGCAGGTCAAAAGGTTAGGATATGTTCGTGCCATGCCGTCGTTCAGTTCAACATCCATCCTGTCGAGTAGGATTTGCATATTGTGCCTTGTGACTCTGTGAACCGATGGAAGAAGAGGATTAGCCGGCGCTATCAGTTTACCTATACTGCTGTACGTAACCTTAAATAAAGGCATTACTGAAGGCAGATAGTATAGGCTACAGGATGGTTTCTCCCCGGCACTCTCGACTTATCATTTCTTCTTCATGGTCTCAACATAGTATACACTTCAAGTTCTCGTGCAAACCCAGATGGCCAGCGAAGCACCTTCTATTCAAACTCACGTCTTCGACAACACACACAGCAAACAATTAGTGCACGAGCTTGTAGTGTGTAGTGATTTTTTCCTATAAGACTCTGAATTTCTGTACAGAACCTAACCGAACGATCCCCCGAGTATGCTCACTTGGGTAACCTAAATGAATATACAAACACAAGGTTTTTTCATCATATTTTTTCCTTGTGCTTGTATATTCCAGTAGACATAAACATATAATATGTAAATCATTTGTTAGATAAGGAATAATAACGTGTATACAAAGTCCTACTCATCTTTACCTCTGTCTTGTACACACTTGTACTCGGGTACACACTATAGGATGTGCACCTTAAAAGAAATAAGTCGGTAACCAGTCCGATACCTACCTTTATATACTATACTTTTGTGCAATATTTTTTTGTGCTATACTATGCAGTATTTAGAGATTATTAGGTTATGTATGCGTCTGATAATACTTCATTTGAGCTGTAACAGTCCTGTAAAGCCAGTGTTATTGTCACATCTCTATAACGAGTTTGTGCCCTGGAGACTATATGTATATGTATACTGCACGTAGATATAGCGTTCTTCGGTTTCTGGTGAGTGTAGGTATTCTCAATGTATAGTGTTGTCTATTACATTACCAATAATTTACCAATGCTGTATAATGAAAATGAATGGATGTAAAAGCGTCTGCTATATCGTCCCTGAATAAATAAATCTATCTATCTATCTAAAGTATTCTAGAAAGTATGTTGTCAATATTTTGAATACAAAATTATTATAAATGTAACATACCAAATTTTTGTTTTTTGAGAACTTTTTTGAGAATTTTTTTTTGAGCGCTGAAAACCTTTTTTTGACTTTTTTGAGAATTTTTTTGATTGCTGAAAACTTTTTTTTTGACTTTTTTGAGATTTTTTTAAGCGCTGAAAACTTTTTTTTTACTTTTTTGAGCATTTTTTTTTGAGCGCTTGTAAGGAATATAGTAACTTCCGGAGGCAACATATATGAGGCAACATATATGAGGTAACATATAGGAGGAGACATATATGAGGTAACATATAGGAGG
>JAQFYB010008116.1:0-10099 GCA_034694085.1 Pogonognathellus longicornis
ATCAAACTTCGCGCCCTTTCAATTTTGTATCTATACGCTTCGTAAGTTTGAAACGCAAGCATGAATTGGGCCATTGTCTATATACTATTTTTGAATACACTCTTGCTTTTATATTTCTACAGTAAATAAGTACTACATTATCTTTTATTTGAATTCAACTTATTAGATCACATCTATGTATCTGTATATTAAGTATACTGGATTTTACATTAAAAATGTTATTATACGATAATCTATGAGTGTCATATACAGATATAATACACAGTTTATTCAAACAAGAATTCCAGCTTTGAATATTGCCAATTGTGCTCTAAACTATTTGAAATGAATAAGTTTTGTAGATTCAAGTGAAGCCTTACACTCTGACAGAATCAAATTGAGACACATATTTATTGTGCATAAAAGACATAGCATTTTTGAAAACCCACCCCGACCCGACCCACCTCTGCTCTGTCTGAACATATAGTTGCAGAAATGGATTTCAAAAAGAAAAGATTTGCAGTCAAAATAAATAAGACGGGAAATAAATGAGAAAATCCATAAATTGTGTAGTGTAGGGCAAAGTCGACAGGGTAAGACAGTCTGGTTGTATTTTGGCATAGAGAGCTCTTTGCATCCATGAATCTCGTTTCGTCGGAATTCAATCACATTATATATAGCATTGTGAGAGCCTATTTATCTGTTTGTATACACTCAAGACTTCTATGTAGAAAGAGTGAGAGAGAGACATTCTGGATGCATATAGGAAAAGGAGCCGGAGCGGGACCGTGAGTCTGTGACTGTGCTGTACTGACTGTACAACTTAAGCTTAGCCTGTGGCATTGCCATTGGCATCGGTGGTAAAGTAAATATACATAAGCGCTGCATAGGATTGCATTGCATTGTGACCACTTTTCTATATTACCTACATCGCATCACATTCATTATTTGATACATGTGTTTGTCGTACGTATGTAGTCAACTTCGAGCTCGACGACAACCACGACGACTGTGTGACTCCAAAACACAACTACATACTAGGACTGTGCTGTTACACAAGACCGAATACGTGAGATATAGAAATTTTCTTTTTCAGTCAGCCAAACCGAACCTTAGCAACTGAGCTGAACTCTACTAGTACATTACATACATACAGTACTCAGTTGACTGTGTAAAGTGTGGAAAGTCCTTTGGTGAAAAAAAGCGGATTTTTTCATGTAAAAAAGAGGGGGAATGCTACTCGAAAGCATAACATGGCATTATTGTTAAGCTTACAGAAAAGAAGTTTTTCTTATTCTTATTTCCTCATTCTTATTACGCCGCTTTTTTGGCCTTCTCCTTCACTTTACTAAAGAAATGAGAGGTAAAGTTCTCAAATGGAATCCAAATCACATCATGAAAACCAAAGGAAAGCAAAGCAAAGCCTATTGTACTTGTCCTCCGGCAAGCAAGCAAACCATAAGAAAGTAAAATAAATCCGAATGCGTTTTCTGTTTGTGTATACATTTTCTTAAACCTCTTTTCTTCCTTAAGAGTTCGAGTGGAGCCCACGTAGTGGGAGAAGAGTACGAAAAACGGCTACTACTTTTTTCGTCTTCTTCTTCATCTTTTTCTACCAAATCAAACCCAACCAAAGAACAGGACACTTACAGCAGGACATGCAGCACAACTCCATGTATCCCTCTCGTACTCTCTTTACTCACTCTACAATTCTTTTGCATACAAACCACTCCTACCAAATATTATACACACTCCACCATACCATAACCATAAGGAGTTGTATGTACAACTAGTACCAGTAAAGTAACAGCTTTGTATAAATACACACTGTGATGTGACTGTGCTGAACAAACTGCACACTTGTGTACCTACATACATACATACTACTACATAATACACACAAAAAATACGTACACGTATATATGTATGTACATGTGAAAGAGGATTTCAAATTGATTCAAAGCGAGTTCTCGGAAAGATTCGAATTTAGACTAGAGGAAACGAAATGAAAGCAAAGTTAACTCAAGAACAGGACAGGGCAACTTCTTCCGCTATTGTGGTCCATGAGTCTCCTCTCTGAGTCTACAGTAACAGTACAGTTGTGTGCAATCCTGCTTTTCTTTGTCATGAAATTCTCTGTACACTTCTTGTATTGTTATAGGTTAGAGGTAGGTATTACCACACAAGGGGCTTTTTCGGTTTTCAGATCCAATGTATTTGTGAAGTATACTAACCATGTAAAGGCACATGGAAAGGTCTCCACGCGTTTACTTAAAGGCTAGTTTCACGGACAACGATTTAGATTTAGGATTTAATCCAAGTTATTTCATCTTGAATATTTTTACTAGTGTTAAAATCCTTTTTGGAAGTGGAGATGTAGAAAATAAACTTCGTTTCAACCTTGGAAATGATAAACATCTCCATTCTCAATTTCGCTTTCTGGAAAAAAGATTGTATTTGGCCTTCCCGAAGAGAAGTATATAATAAGTTGAGTAAGTATGTGAGGATTTTCATATGAGCTCATTTTAATATAATATTGTTATGTAAAAAGCACTTAAGTACCCAAATACACATAATTCACTACGCTAAAAGACTTTATGAAATTAAATTGGTTAAAGCTCAGATTGAAATACATCGCTGCTTCAGATGAAGAAAAACATACCTAGTGATTTAAATTTTGCAATGCGAAACTTGTTTCAAAGAAGATACATACTTTTAGTAAACATGAAATGTAACCTACATGTTCATACTTATGGAACATTCAATGTATGCACATAAGATATAAACGTATACATAATAGTGTATTGTTCATGATTTGTTCAAGGTTGTTCGACGGATGCTCATTAACTTTGTTAATCAGATCCTGCTTTCAAAGGTGAGGAAAAGTCAGCATTTCCTAATATTATTAACGTGTTGTAAAGTTTGTTATTAAAACTTTTCCAGTAACTGATAAAGTAACGGGGATAATTTTATTAGCAGGTACAGTATTAATACAGCTAATCCAACTTTGATTTTGTTAATAACTATAATTACAATTCATTTTGTGAAAAAGCCAATAAATCTATTTAAATAAAAAAATAAATTCTTTAACACTATATTTTAATTCAGGTGTTTCGAAAGAAATATTCGGTACATATTAGAAAATCAAAAAAATTAAACTGTTTCAATTTCTCAATTTTAGGAATCAAAGCAGGAGAGTTGAACCCATTTGTGAAGAATGTTGCTTGATATTCTCCATGTAGTTAGATATGCAAAACGTGCTAATGTTTTAGTATTGTTTATTATCTGACAAACGAATGAAAGTTTCCCAATTTATTTATCACGATAATAAAATTGCATCTTTGAGAAAAAAGGCTGCCAAAGAGCACAAAAGGAAATTTTGTGCTAAAAGTTTACGCTCGCCAAAGCGTAAAAGAGTTTCTGTCGAACATAGCCCAAGAAGAGAAGTGGGAAACGCATAAAAATAACCACAGGAATTGTAAACGTCTATAAGTCAAAGGACACGAACGATGTGACTTTTTCGAATCCATACGTTTAGTTTGGGAATACATTGGAAGGAAGAAAAGTGTATTAATGCTAAGAAGCTTCCTATTTGCTACCTCTCCATTCCAATACCACAGGATGCAGGACAGGACACATTGTATGGATTGTAGCAGCAGCAGCAACGTATTATGTATGTGCTATAGCTGTGTACCAATACCAATACCAATGCAATGTACCAATGAATGAATGTACCTCTCTTAAAAAGCTCAAGCTGAAAAAGTCGGCATTTGGTATACAACAGGAGCAGAGCATGGGAGCAATGTATAAATGGCCTGTCAATGTGAAAGTTCCGCAAATGGTTCAAAGTCGCCGTTATTGCTAAAGTTGACTTTATCCCATGAATTTTCATGGATTTTCGTTGCATTTCTTTTGAGCAGACTGGAATTTAGATAAGATGCAAAGAGAATGAAAGGAAAAGCGGAAGGAAGGAAGGGGAAAAGAAAGAATGGCTTGAATTGACTTGACTTTATACTTGACATCGGCTCTCCTATACGTTTACACACATACACACATAATTCCCTTATACTATTACCAACACAAGAGCAAATTATAGCAACGGAATCACTATGTGTGTGTCCTAGCACTGTGCAATAATATTCTACGAGGAGTATATGAAGAGCGTGCAAGTGTATTGAATGTACGGGTAGTTACCAACACTTCTAAGTAAGTTTGAGTACATTACATTAGATGTAGAATCAAAATTGAATGAAGGGTGCGGGTGGCTGAATAAATGCAAGTTCAAAGATGACCATTTTCTTCAGGCACACCACAGGAAAGAAAACAAAATCGATTTCCTCGTCTTAGTCGCCGGTTTCAAAACCCAACGAGGTTATTTTAGGTTTTTAGGGTGACATTGTCAGCTAGTAGGAACTGTAGATTGAATCTTCCTTTGAATAATGCAGTTTTTACTTAGAAAGACCAAACTGCAACATTTTCTCGCTCTAACCGTTATATCTAAAATGCATACATTTCCTACCTAGTAAATGCAATACATGTGCATTGCAAGGATGCAAATGCTAAATGTATACAAGAACGACAAAATATTAGCATTAGAAAAGGAATTGATTGCACATAGTGTGTTAATTATCATTATCAACATCATTGTTTACAGATATTAGTGTTCAATGCAGATGCTCTTTATTGATGCAGATTTACAGATATTAGTATTATATTTAATGTAGCAGATCTAAGAACTCAATTATCTAATTTAGAATTGAGTGAATAATATTTAACATTATTGTAAATAAAATCTGTTTGGAAAATAAACATTTACAATATTTCTATTCAATTGAACTTACAATTACGGTTACTTATAATTATAATGTGTATTATTTTCTCTTTAGCACAACTGGTCTCCGTAAGCTAAACAAAAGCTAAAATAAATTATTTGCCTAAAGTATTAACTGACACTTGAATTTCAAGAGGAACCCCTATATTATAACTGATTGTTCCTTGTAAGGAAAGGAAGAAACGTCTTAACCATTTATTCTTGGGTCCTTCAAACATACAAGGGGCATATTTCGCATTCTTTAGAAATATTAATAGGCACTTGCACCCTTATAAGTAAGACTTGAGTGAGACTCAAACTATCATGCTGTAAGGTAACACATTTATCTTTACAATTATAAACAAGGAATTCGATTAAGGAGATTTTACACAATCAATCATGAATTGGAAAACTACGAACGTTTCGAATGTATACGGGTAGTTCAATTTTTTAGTACTGGGTATCTATATTGTAGTATAGTTGTACTAAATATTTAATATAACGCGTACAAGACTAGTTATCTGATAAATATTGTGTTATAATGCAATATAGTTTCCTTGATGTTTACAATGAAAAAATTAAGGGTCCCTATTGCTCTAACCGCCTTCTTGAACCTTATTCTTGTAATAAAAAATATCCTTGTATGGAAGTGTTGTTGAGGGATATCTAGGCACATCAGTTGGGGTTGGTTAATACTGTCCGTCATTTTTATCTCTGTCAAGTCCCCTTAATCATAATCACAGTGAAGAGCGTCGCTTTCCATTATTGTCATTAGAATTACACTGTGAATAGCATGTCATGCGATAAAACGACAAATTTATGATTTCAGTGTAATATAAACGAAGAAAAAACGAGTACATACACGGTGTAACTATATAAAAGCTTTATGACATCAACTGTACAAGGCATAAGCATATTCTAATGTAATAATATGTACATGTGTTGGTATATGAGGAATGAACATAGCACGCTTTTTTGGAATCCCTTATGATGACAGGATATAGTCTTAATGATGGTCTCGATTGTTATTTTTGTGCATGGATTAGGATTTCTGAATAATTCTGTTGGAGATCTTCAATCAATCTTCATCTGAATAATGCTGAATCATCCTTGATGAATTGTTGTGATGCTCAACTCAACGTACTTTCAACAAACAGAAAATTATAAGGAGCAACATAATGATGTGTCATTCAGTCCGATCAAATCACATTGATGATAATGGCATGTACTTAATATAGTAATAGCACTTCATCTTCGTCCTATACTTAGATATAATATTATTTACTTTTCCTACTTTAACATAAGTGTAGATGCAGTTGTTGTAATCATAAACCAATTGTAAGAACTGTAAGGACCAAACAGCAGATGGGCTGGGATGCTGCAAGTGGATGATAACTGACTGATTGTCTATCGCTGTAATCTATCTCTATGTCATCTTCATCTATGGATTTTCGTAATGGTTCACTGGCTACAAACTTTACTCTGTGGAGTTTGTACTTACATCAACAGTATTGAACGAAATAAGGAAAACATCATAAATCTTTTTTGCATGAACACACAAAGTGCAGTAAAATATTTTATTACATATTATGGAACTTCATGATCTGTCACAGCCTCTTTCATAATGTAAGATTTAATTTGTGTCAGTAACCTTTAGTTTGATGTACAGTAAAACGCATCGTATGTACATGCACTGTACTATTATAAATAATAATTAAACCTGCTGTATTCATATTGTTTATGTTTTAAATGCTTAATATTTAAATAGTTATAGACCAACTGCAAATAAAACTTGTATCAAACCAATCGAAAATTGTTCTTCCAGCAAAGTTACTACATCAAGATAAAAATTTGTTATACATTCTTGATTAATTATATACACTTCCTCCACACAATAACCTAATTATAATTTTGTGATACTCATATTTTTGGGTTGAAATATACTTTACTGGCATTTAACGTATAAAATTACACAATAACACTAAGGTGAACGCTGAACTGTACCTAGGTACTTATTTTAAAAATCTTAACAATAAGCAATTTTGTTGGACTGTTTTAATCAGTCGAATTGTCTTGTAGATTACAGGCACACCGTATTATTACATTACAATGTTGTATGGGTGACCCTTGAACTAAATTAATCTAGGATAACTTCGATTTGGTTTTTTAACAAAGCTTCTATAATTTTTTACCTTAAGTAAATTCTTAACACTGTAGGTATAAATACAAACAATGCGTTAGTTCACAGAATTTCATTTTTCTTATTATCTTCGTTTCATAACAAGCTGTGTTAGAATTTTGCTAACGATCTAATATTTATTTTTGTCAAATCTCAAGAGAGAATTACAAATCTTCTCTTCTACAAAGGTACATAAACATCAACAGTTTTCTATTGTTTTTATGCAATGCAGGTAAAGCCTCCCTAGCACTATTCTTGTGCGCTATAGGTGTATTAGAAGCTAAAAATACGAAACGATTAAACATAAGTCACAAAGTAATATGTATTTATGTCAAAGACACGACAACAGTCAGTTACGTTTTGTCTACGCAGGAATTGCATTGAATCATAAGTAATTGACAATTAAATCCTTCTTGACCCAACAAGAAATCTCACAGATTGTATACTACGTATTTCTAACACTTTTCTTTTATACCTAGACACTTAATGCATTAAGTTTGGTACAAATCAATAGCTCTGTACAATATTTCCTGTCATTTTCCTGAAGATCATTTTCCTGACAAAAAACAGTCATCCGACAAGGAAGACAAAAGTTATGGGAGTTAGGTCATTCGTTTCTACGCTTGACTAAAAGAAATCACATTGAAACCACATATAGGTAACTTCTTTTATACAATAGGAAACTTTTTTATCAGCAAGATTTTGCCCAATTAGTATTTCTACCTATATCGGTATAGTGTAGGTACACAATACATACCCAGATACAGAATTTTAATAAATGTCTCGTTTCCCTAATAAGGTGTAGGCATACAGATATGATTTTTATTTTACGATATATATTGTCTTATGAAACACACTATTAGATAATTCATGAGTCATCATGAGTGTGTATGTGTATCCATTCGGTGTATCGTGAGACAAACACTTTCAGTTTCAGTTCTTCACGGAGAAAACAAGTCGCAGGAATATCGATTCAGCTGTGTGTTTGTGGACAACTACTACACGGTTTGGAAGTGGAAGCTGCTGCTGTCTGAGTGAGAGAAAGGTTTGGCTGTTCTTCTGGCTTTGGTTACTTGGTGGGGCTAGGATCCGATCTGTTGAGGACAGGCCGGAACTCGAATTGCTTCTTGGATTTCAAGAGGACTCCCTTCTCCGACAACACCGGACGATCCTCACCGCGGGAGAGATGTGCTGGAGAAAGTTCATCGTGCTTCCGAAAACTTTCTCTGCCGGGTTTCCCGGTTCTTTCCATGATGCAATGTAATCTTCCCCGCATGCAGCAAAAAGAGACACATGTTCTTTCCTTATACAATTATAGTACGTACCAGGGGATGATGTACTACTTATACAAATACTTACACGCATCAAACTTACTCAACTGTATACTAAAACATTCTTCCCTAACACTACCTATGCAGTTTTTCAGCGTACACAAAATTTACAAACAGGAGATTATGTCGCATCCTTTGAATTATACCTACCTGGACAGTTTACAAGTTTCAGACTTTAAATATTTACGCAAACAAACCGTATGGAACAGCTGCATTGTATGTGTACTGTGTACTAGGTACTTGTATTTTAAAATTTTCTATTTGCAAAGGAGATTAATACCTACTTATAGTATAACATTTACAGATATGATAATGTACACTTCTAGAATTCACTTTTCTAGATTACTATCATCTTGACCCAAAATAAAAATTCACGATGACACATCAGTATTTATATATAACGAAAGAATTGGTGTGGAAATTTCTCTTGCATTGCGTACCCTTCTATGTAGACACAGAAAGGGGGAAAGAGATTTGTATCTCCTTGAGTGTAATTGAAACTGATAAAGCTTAGTGAATAAAAATGTATTTCAAGCTAAAAAACACTATGCGATACAAGATACAATGACTTGGAATATCTTGAAATTCAGTGAGTTACTATGAGTAATGTATAGTGGGGTAATGAAAATGCATTTAAGTGTCTGTTGAACGAGTGAAGAGAGGCAGGAAGTTATCTCTTGTGCAAATACAGATTGTGTGTATTGAAACTCTCAAGATAAAACGTGTGGGCTGCTTTCAATTCACAAAAAACTCATCATGTTCTTACATTCTTCTGTTTTCCAAGGGTTCTCCCAGCAAAAGTGTATTTTACAGTGAGTTAGTCTCATTTCATATTGAAGTATAGTGTGGTTTGTATTTTGTGGTGATATGATGGTTGTGTATTTATATTTTGAGTGGGAAGCTTAGCTTAGCTCTTGAGGGTCCAGTTAAACGATGCGGTTAAGAGCACTTTTGATTCGCCGGATGCTGCTCATCTACCTGTGTAATCTACTCAACTGAATACACATCCCTTATAATGCGTGGATGCTATATATATACTAGTAAGTGCTGTATTAATAGTTACAACATGGCTCTTACAACTCTTCCTCTGCGTTATCCGAGCTATTCTTCACTTTCATTATTAATGCTTTGTGAGCAACACCACAGAACATAACAGATACAAAACGGCCGCTATTAATTTTAGAGTATCGAGAAACAAGCTCTTTCCGTCCTTAAGCTGCGAACTTGAACATAAAACCATCCCCACTTCAACAAAATCCATCTACACTAATGGATTGTTATGAGCCTAGTCGATGAACCAGTACTTCCACGAAAAATGAAAGGCAAGTCTCCTAAAAAGGAATTTTTGTAGTAAGAAACGGTTATTTATATGCCCAAGTACATATCAAGTAAATAGAGCGAATCAAGTATTTCCTTAAATCCAATAAAAAAGCAAAGTTGATTTTGTAATTAATTTAAGACCTGAAGATCGTAAGTTAATTAAGTCTATAGATTAAATCAACGTAAAATCAAGCAAACAACTATATCAAACAATCCAGTGTATTATTCTTTTCAATTATTATTTGGAATTGAGTCTTTAAGCAGTATTAAATAAACTTACAAATACATACATTATCACGCAAGTAGCCTTAATGTTAGTTTTAGCACATTAACACACAATTACGATCAAGTTATGGTAACTTTGTTTGATAGAACTTTAATGACACACCATGTAATTACATACACTAGGGGTTCACCGAGGTGATGTACTTTGGTCGTGTAGATGCCTAAATTGTACAAAAGTACACGCATCTGTACTTT
>JAQFYB010008117.1:0-10099 GCA_034694085.1 Pogonognathellus longicornis
TGTGTATCTAAGATACAAATGTGTATCTAAGATACAAATGTGTATCTAAGATACAAATGTGTATCTAAGATACAAATGTGTATCTAAGATACAAATGTATCTAAGTTACAAATGTATCTAAAATACATTGTGTATCTTGTATCTTACAAAAGTAAATAGGTGAAAATGTATCTTCTATCATGTATCTTCGGCCTTTACGAAGACAATAAGTATCTAAGATAGTAAAGTATCTTGAGTGACACGAGTATATTGTATCTAGTCCAAGAAATTGTCTTAGGTACTTACTAGAGCGTCTAGAGGGTCGCCTTTTTCTAGCCCAACCCTATCTGGCTCCTCGAGCATGCCAACCCAACCCAGCCCTAACCTTTCGATTTTATCTTTTTTCCAACCCCACCCAACCCTGACCCAATTTTCAGAAACCCAACCCGCACCCGATTTACAGGAAATTTTTTCGCGCATTTACTATTAGGGCATATTTTTTAACATGCTAATCCTAGTCAGTTTTTGGTCATATTTAAAGATTTCTTTACATTGAATGCATATAATACAATTTAAAACACTATTTTTGTACTTTATGCCATGCAAGTGATCCCAAAAACTGACCTTAATTGCTGATTTAAAGTTCAGTGTACAGAATACCGTGTAAATTCAAAGTTTTGCAACATTTTTTCAACCCGAACAAAATTGTCGTCAACCCAACCCAACCCGACATTTTTTTACCTCGACCCAACCTGACCCCAACCCTTTGACCTTGATAATTGCATGACCCGAACCCAACCCTAACCCGATAGGGTTGGGCCAACCCTAGGGTTTCGGGTTGGGCTAGACGCTCTAGTACTTACTACAGTTTTTACAGCCCGGGACCGATGGGACCAGATAGTTAATTTTTGAAAATAGTGGAACCCCGATTAAGCTAACTTCCTCGTTTGGGGAGCGATCAAAATTCTGAGATAGCCATAATGTTCCCCGTGTTTGAAAACCTTTTTGTGCGGTGTCAGTTTTTGAAATTTGTTGGTAAATTTTAAATCAAAGCTCTTTGACCGGGCAAGTTTGACCCCATGCCATTCTGATACTAAAATTTTGGTGTACTATATCTTCACTCAAACTAGTAGGCAATGTACTGAATTACCATTATACAAAATTTCATTCCTATCTGTATCTGTGGAAACTTGGAAATTCCCGTAGCCCTCGTCAATAGTTGGCAATGGTAAGAATTACGAAATATAACGATAGTTGCTGTTGCTGGTAAGAGCTTTTGATTGATACCGGTTACAATACAACCGAATCGGTTCATTCATTGCATGGGTCCGGCTCCAGACTCCCTAGATATCGAGTGCGGAAAATTGATGTTTTTTTTTAAATATTAAGGGATGAGTCGATGAGTGCCCCTTATACATGGGGTAATGTGAGCAATTGAATTTTGGGAAATATGTTCTGAGCCATGGGCTATCAGATGTACATACTATGATACGCGATTTCAGATAGTCAGTTCATTGCGTGCCTGTTATAAGGAGAGTGCGTCAAGAATCGAGTAAGCGCAGTTCTACTAGACATAAATTTTCTACAATTCCATTAGGGTAGGCTAATTGCGGCACAACTTACAATTTTACACCAACAATTTTAATTGACATTTTATTCAATCCCCATCATATCTCGTTCAAATACAAATAATGCACAAAAAAGAAAGTTCAATCAAATGTGTCAAATATGTATTTCATAATCGTAGTGTAGGCAATTGACTGAACTTTGTGTCCTAACTAAACTACTGCATGTGTCAACAGTCATCGAAACGAAAATTTTAATTCGGAAAGGCAATTAATGTATTAATATGTGCATTTATTGATAATTAATCATTTGGTGCATTTAAGAAAGTCAAAGGATTATTGCATTGTTAGGCTAAGGTTTAAAAATTTAATTTTTTGCATACTGTATACAACTATATTTGTATTTATTGGATTTATTATCGTAATTTACTTTATGTTTGGTGTAAAGTGCCCTGAGAAGAAACCGAAATGAGTCTACCCTTTCACAGATATCACTGTAAAAAACGTGCAAAATCAATCAAGCAAACTTACCACTGAGGTTTGCTCGAATCGTCAGACTCCTGGCAAATAGCATAAAACAATAAATAAACCATTCTGTCAAATGAATCGCATTCAAAATACAACTAAATTTTTTTACTTCTATTCGAGTCATGTTTGTATGTTGTATTTCAATTTCAAACCGTGGTAGCGTTAGAGTCCATATCGTCACTCGTCAACCTTCCAATTTTATTATTTTGGTTGGGGCTGAGAGGAAATGAAACAAATGTGAAGAAAGAATGAATTCGCTCCAAATGTAGTGTAAGAAAAATGGACAAGTTCCATAAAAGATGGAAAGTTCACATTATAGTGAACAATCGATTTCTAATACGAATAAGACTTTGATGTTGTGAAACTGATATATTACACGGATTACGAGAAATTCTTTATAGCTCTACACAGAATTAAAGAATTGCTGTCCTGCCTTGCTTAATACTTAATGTCCGAATCAATAATCAGTGGTATTAAATTCTTGTTATTGGGTTTTTCAAAAGAATGTCATCATTTACTTAAATATGACCACAACAAATATTACTTAATAAATGTCACTTTGTGCATGGCTCGTATGCATGAAAACAGTTCTAAAAATAGAAGTATAGTAGGTATTAGGTATACTTAAAGCGGTCACAGCATAAAGTTGCGGCTAAAATAGACCTTGGTTGGCGTGGTGATTGATTTGATTGATTGTGTCTTATGGAGCTTATAAAACGCTCTCTTGACATAAATAATAAAAGCATGTGTGGAGTATAGTACTTACAATAATATTATTAAAAAAGAAGATTCTGAAGATTCTCTATAAATTTGTATTACTAAACACAAGTAAAATGTTACCACTATAAATTTAACACTATCACACTATGCACATTGTTATCTTGAGCAAATGTTCATAATATCATGTATAACTTCAAAAGCCATTTTCTTGGTTTCATTTCCTACGGCATTACAAATGATTATTCAGAGAAAACACCTCTATTAAGAGAGAGCACTCTGCTGACTGAGCACCCCGCCCAGTGCTCAGTCTTGATAATATCAAGACTGATCAACTTAATATTTTTTATCGTATTTATCTATTTTAAGCCTCCCCTTCCAATAGTAGCCTCACTCTATTTATAACTTTACCTTCTAATAGTAACCTCTCGCTATTTATAGCCTCAATTAAAGATAATCAAAATGGAATAAGTATTTGTATCTCAGTTAATTGTATCACTATAGTTAACAAATGGAAAATAGTGAGATAAAATGTTTTTTTAATCGTTTTTTTGGTTGCTACATTCTTTTACCGGATTGGATTCTGTTTCTGTGTTTTCGGTTTCGGTTCGGTTCAAAAGTTGTATGGTTTTGTTTTGGTTTAAATTTTTTTGGTTTCGATTCGGTTCCAACATGTACAGTATATTTACGTCACTACTAGATATATAAATAAACACACACATAGAGTACAAAGCAGATTCGCAAATGAATTAACGTTATTAATTTCCCATATTAGAGCTGTCTATAATTGTGCAAAATTAACCTCTAGAGAAGGGAGGGGGGCTAAAAACCGAGGGAGGTTATTAGTTTTAAAATAGCAAAATATGCCTTTTCGATTTGAATTTTAGGGGTAGAAAGTCTCGTTTTTATCCCTTTTGGTATCTTGTCAATTAACTGAGATATTTATTCCATTTTGATGATCTTTAATTGAGGCTATAAATAGCGAGTGGTTAACTATTAAAAATTAAAGCTATAAATAGAGGGAGGCTACTATTGGAAGGGGAGGCTTAAAATAGACAAAGACGGTAAAAATATAGCATACATCACCACCCGAGTCGGTGGTAATGTTAGTAATGTATGCTGCGAGAGTTGCTCAGAAGAATACATCAGTCTTGATAGAATTGAGAAGAATTATCAAAGCTCTTCAAGTGCTCTTACTTTTGTGTAATTGAACTGTGTCACTGCTCATTAAATGTTCAAAAGGATGTTCTACAATTATCGAAGAATAATCCTGCATCTTTCCTGAGGCTCAGCTAACTAACAACCAAGGGTTTGTTCAATCCAACAATGTGTTAATCCATATTATTATTAAGCAACATCCTATTATAGTATATAATATTATAGTCCTGCTTGCTTGTTCTCCGACCGGCATCAAATTTTTTAGTTTCACAAAAGGTCTACTATTATCTTTCATTGCACAAATGATAAGATATTATACATATAATATAATAATATATGTCTTTATGTATAGACCTAAGAAAATTTGATGTCCCGGTTTCGTTTTCCTTACGAGGTGGTGCCATGCTTTAATGTTTTTTAAAGATTGATTTCAACAGCCAAGTCTAATTTTTGATAGAGATAAGTACTTGTAACATTGATTAAACGACAATGTTTTGGAAAAACTTTTTTATTTCAAAAGAGCCAAATATTACCTCTATGTAGGTGGTATAATTTTGAAATACTAACGCACCCAACAGGTAGAAACAGCAACATTTTTGTGTACACATGACTAGAAAATTATCACTGAAAACTAGTAGAAAGTGAAGTCTGAAACAGCAATGATGTAAAATGTATCAAAACAGCTAAAATGTTAAACCAACTTTAAAAATGGATTATCGTACTTATCCCCTATACAGACTAAAAGTGAATTAAATGAAGAATTGAGAGGAGAATGAGGATGTTCATGAACGCAAAACATCTATAAGTATCTCATCAAAGTCGTTAAGTTGTTAATAGAGTCCAGTCTTCATTGATTTGCCATATTATATACATAAAAGCGTCTAGCATACCAAAACACTATACAATCCAACAATACCTGACGCAATTTAATTATAAATACTTATACGTTACAAATTATTTCGCCTTTTATCATTTATTGAGTTCAGTGGAACCTCAGTTTGTCCTATTAAAATCAAGGTACAATAATGAAGGAGCTGTATGTTATCCATGGCTATATGTAGTAAGTTATAATATCTCTTGCCTAATTTTCATATTCACGTAATGCCATAATGGTCATGGATGCTAATTTTAATAAATTAGTTGTTAGCTATGCACAAACACTCCAGCTGCAGCTGCGTCATCACATAAAGGTTCATTTCCAAGAAACATTATTAAATCCCCTCCATATATGAAATTGCTATGTAGAAACTTTTTCAACCCCATAATATTATACTCGTATTTTATGTATAAATGTAACTTGAACGATTTTAATTTATCTATTGATTTATCGTATTTATATCAACCAAGAACGACAGTGAAGAAATAATGTTATTTTATTACTGATTGTTTTAGGTGAATGAGATGCATGAAGATTTTATTTTTGTGACGGACAACGGACGGGATTGCGTTCAAAAAATCTCTTACTCTTACTGTGTGTTCATTTCCTTTTAAAAGCCATTTTTTACTTTGTTGTGTCTGCGGATGCTCTATGGATGAGGACGCAAAACTGATTTTCATTATTACTGTAATTGCATTATATTGTATTTGTAATCTTCAAATACAGTATAAATACATATAATGCTAATTCATGTTGCATCCAACTCAAATCTAAATAATATCCGCAACCCCAATAAGCAGAGGCGTACCCGATACGGGAACGAGACAGAATAAGAACAGAAACCATTGCTATGTTAGATAGAGTTAAAATCAATAAAGTGGTGTCGTTCCCATCCCCTTTTATTGCATTTTTGTGCAATTTTTTTATTATTTGCAAATTTGACCAAAGGGGTCCCATTCATCCCTTTTTCTATATGTGCCCATTTGATAGATAATACGCTTAGGTACTTACTACAGTTTTTATAGCCCGCGGGACCGATGGGACCAGATAGTTAATTTTTGAAAATAGTGGAACCCCGATTAAGCTAACTTCCTCGTTTGGGGACCAATCAAAGTTCTGAGATAGCCATAATGTTCCCCGTGTTTGAAAACCTTTTGTGCGGTGTCAGTTTTTGAAATTTGTTGGTAAATTTTAAATCAAAGCTCTTTGACCGGGCAAGTTTGACCCCATGCCATTCTGATACTAAAATTTTGGTGTACTATATCTTCACTCAAACTAGTAGGCAAAGTACTGAATTATCATTATACAAAATTTCATTCCTATCTGTGGAAAGTTGGAAATTCTCGTAGCGCACGTCAATTGGTCATCTGGCTCATCGTCCGACACATACAACATGCATTCATATTATATTTTATTATAATATACATGTACGTCTCACTCTCAACGTACCCAGGATCATAAGCTGGGGTATGAACAGCAAGGTTGTTCACAGAAATTAAATATTGGGAGAGCAAAAGTCGAATACAAGGTACAATTTACTCAATAATAACGCTTATTAATTAGGTTTAAACCAACTTAAAATACATTAAAATGCCCCCCCCCCCTGGGTAAGCCCCTGCGTCTTAAATGTTGCATTTTAAGTGAAGCGCTGAAATGACATGTTGTTCGTGTACATGACGATATACACAGAATTATAAAATGCTGATTGTTACGTCTATGAAGGAATGTTGCAATGCAACTCATGTTATTTCCTTTCATGATCGAGTTTTTGCCTTGTACAACATTAACAACATCCATTGTTATTCTGGATAATGGTTGAAAATAATTGTTAAACTTGTAGTTGAATGGATGAAATAATACACAATGGTATCAATGGTGTAATTTGACAGAATTGTATAGTTTTATCGCTCTATTTATTTCTGTTAATGTCGGATGCGAGAAAAATAAAAGCTTACAATTAGCTAAAAAAATAAAGTCAGGGTTCATTGGAAGTTTGCAAAATACTGAATCAGCATTATTCACTTATGATTATGAGCAATAAAAGATATACGGCACTCATTCTGAAGCCCTTTTCTTTTTATAAGTGAAATGAAATGGAAAAATTGTATGAAAACTGACATTCACTCATTCATTCATTCAGACCCTGTACGAATGGTTAGGTATGCACTCTAGATTTAAATACAAATGTGTTCCAATTTTGTATTATTGACTTTTAGTTAGTGTTAGTGCCTTAATATCGTTAGCAAAATGTGCTGACTAAAAGGAACGTGAGAAAAGTAATGACAGATAGAAGGATGAATGGTCCAAATATGAATAGTAGGATGCTTGAATAGCTTGAATATAAAGCATCCAGATACAAAGAGTTTTTAAGGATCAAAGGATGTAATTGTAAACTCATTTCACAAAATTTTCTGATTGCATTGGATGTTGCGTCCTCAACAGTGGCGTATCCACTAAGGGTGCTGAGGATGCTTAAGCACCTCCAGATTATTCTGGCCTACATGAGATATTATTGTCATTTTTAATAAATTGAGGTTATTTAGCCATAAAACTGTAAAAATTGTGAAATTCTTCGTGCAACGCATGATTTTGATGTAGTTTAAGCGTACAAAAATTGACTTAATTTTTTGCAATCAAACTCATATG
This sequence comes from Pogonognathellus longicornis, assembly GCA_034694085.1. Classification (NCBI taxonomy): domain Eukaryota; kingdom Metazoa; phylum Arthropoda; class Collembola; order Entomobryomorpha; family Tomoceridae; genus Pogonognathellus; species Pogonognathellus longicornis. Next base: position 7,471 of record JAQFYB010008117.1, read on the forward strand.
TGTTTGTTGGAGTAATTTGATACAAAGTCTATCCCTTCCTCGAACTGAGCAAATCGAGTTGAAAGTTATAAAACTGAGCAGAACCTTTCATTTATTTCATGTGGTTTGCTGCGCTTACTTAGAGCGGGAAAATATAAACGCTTAAGTTGTGGGCTTGAATTATAATATTTTATTAAAAATAGTAAGTGGGCTGATATTTTTTGAAAAAATTGTATTAGATAGAGAAAATAATTCTCTATCTGATACATTAATAGATCAAAATATGAGAATGGCATGGACTTTGTATATAGTAAATAGTTACTCTAGGCCTCACATATTCAATATTAGGATACTGTTTTCCTGAAATAGAGTTCTGTACACGGACTTGCAAGGCTGTGTCCAGCGGCAAGGCAAGTGACCTACTCCCGCAATTCTAAAAAAGTGGTTATTTTACACACAAAAATCGCAAAAATGTTATACTTTTTATGTACATTTAGTATAGTTATACTTTTCATTTACACATAATCTGGTGTCAAGCACTCACCATTGTGAAATCCTAAATACGCCACTGGTCCTCCACATTCTACCATTGAAACTTCAATAGCACGGATTCATATTATGCATTTAGTATTTAGATATTAATAGCAGGATACTGTTTGACTCTTGCTTTTTAAATTCCATTCATCAGATCCACTACTATTAAATGTTTAATTATATTCCTATTATGTATTGCAACGTCAAATAAAATTGCCGTTCATTCATTATCTTATAAAACATTAAAAAATAAACGAGTAGATATATGAATGATCATTTATAATTTTTAATCGCCTTTTATGACTAATGAGTTTGTATAAGTTCAAAAGTATTAAAAAATTCATTAATTACTAAGCTGTCATTTTTCCAAACTCAACCACTATTTTTAAGGAATTTGCATGTATTATACTACGTAGTAGGTAGTTGAAAGGCAAGAACTCATTTTGAATAATTATCTTTATACACATTCTTCGTGAAATATGAGCCCATAAATGATAAGTATTTTACATGACGTTACTTCAATTAAATACTTTTCATACATGTTTCAATATAACAAAAATTTATGATTCTTACAAGTTAAGTTTAATTTGAAATATCTATTGAGAACTGTTTTTGGTAAAAGGTTAGCAGTAAATTCAGTCACCCTGTACTTTGACAGGAGTATGAGATCAAAATCAAATTTATATATTAGCCTCGACTACAAATTCAATGTACTCTGTGCTTGTTGTTTGTCTTTGTCTGTTCGATGTGAACATTAAAGGGCTGAAATAGCTCGAATTTGGAAATAAATAAAGGTTCGAGGTGGGATGAAATTAATAAAACTTCCACAAATGAATAAAGTATTTTTTAAAGCGGAATTTATTATGGATGGTAAGATGCAGTTGGAATAAAAGTGGTGGAAGTTTTTAGTTTTTAGCAATGAGAGAGGTGAAAGCGGATGATACATGGGAAAGAGCCTAGGAGTAGGGGCAATTACCCCAAGGGCAAGGAAATATACAAAATGAAGGCAATTACCACTATGGATGGGAGAGCAATACATGTCAACAATTAGGTCAATGGCGTATACAGGGTGGGAGCAATTAACCCCGGGCAAGGAAATGAAAAGAGGCATACCAATATAATACTTGTCGCCAGTTATCCCAAAAGTATCTCAAGACACCCCAAAAAGTGTCTGAAGTGAAACAAAAAGCGTCTCAAGATACCCCACAAAGTGTCTCACATCATCCTAAATGTCTCCACCACTTTTTTGTACCCGTTTTACTACGGTTTATTTTAAATACTTTTGCTTTTAGTTACTTTTTGATGAAAATACATTTGTATTTTAAATTTCCCATCAAATTACAAACTACAAAAATATATTTTAAATGCGTATTTTAATTAAAATGTATTTAAAATACAAAAGTAGTTTGTCCATGCATCCCTATTATTATAAAGACTTTTAAATAGAATATTATATTGCAAAACTAATAAGTGGAAAACTGATGTGAGTTCATACAAACAAAACTTCAAAGCACCATAGCATTGAAAAATAAATGAAAGATGATGACACGAGACGCACAGAATTAGATATCATGATGAAAGTGAAGAGTACATATCAGCTGTTGACTTGATGAGCAGGCAATCCCAGAAAATAGAATAGATTCATTTGGTCCTACGGATTTTGTTCATTGCTATGTGCTGTCAGAAAACTCTGCATTCAGAAAACAGTTTGACAAGCGACACTAAGCTGCTGTTTATACTGCTGAACCATTAAAAATCAAAATAGATGTTGATTCATCAATCACAGTAGCTGCTTAGATCAGCTGCAGCAGCGGTATGTATCACACTTGCTACTTCACTTTGCCGCACCGCACCCGCATCCGCACCCTGGATGCGGAAACTTCAGCCGCACCGCACCCGCACCCGCACCCTAGATGCGGAAACTTCAGCCGCACCGCACCCTCACTCGCACCCTTGATGCGGAAATTTCAGCCGCACCGCATCCGCATCCGCACCCTCGATCCGAAAATTCCAGCCGCATCGCACCGCACCACACCTTTCGGGTGCGGATGGGGTGCGGCGCACCCTAAAGGTGCGCCGCACCCGAAAGTATCAAGTGTGGAACAGACTCAGCAGT
>JAQFYB010008118.1:0-10097 GCA_034694085.1 Pogonognathellus longicornis
ATATGGTGTACCGCGAATCCCTTGTATATTACTGCAGGGATTTAATATCATTTTCAACGCAAGGCTTCCCATAGTGTGCTGGCCGTCAAAAATGCTAATAACTCATTCTATCTTACACATGTATTAAAAAAGTTCCATCGAGTTTCGCGGTTTTGTCGACGTAATTCTATGGGGACTACATCCACTTTTAATGATTCCTTGGAATTATACTCGGAAATACTCGGATTTATTAGATATTTCAGTTTTTCGAAAACGCATTTACCCAGGTAGCAGAATATATTGCATCGATATATATCGTAGGTGTAAGGATAACATCTATAAATGTCATAAGTGTTTTCGGTATCTCTTCTTTGTCACTAAATGTGGATTATCATTTTGAAAGCTAACTACCACAATGTGAGACGCACACTGCCACTGCATGTATTGTATACACATACACAGATACACATCTCAATCTCAAATTCACATCCTTTGATCAATGCCTTAACACTTTACAGTATAATAATATTTTATTTTCTATCTTCTGCCTAAAATCTTAGCGTCAACGTCTACCCGCATTTCCACTCGTGAGTCGTTCGTGAATCACTCACTCAAAGTCACAAGTTATGCACTCGTCCCTTAGCAAGACATTCATCTATTGCAAATCCGAATTTGTTAACAATGTTAAACAATGTGCTACATGACAGATGACACTTCTCCTACATCGCAATTGTACAAAACACCATGCACCTTTCCATTAAATATGTATATGGCAATTTCTAAACATTAGAAGATGTACTACTGTATGTAGGTACTTGTAGTAAAATTAAATGCGGACCGGTTACAGTCTTGAGACTTAAAGACGTGATTCACCTATTCACCTTTGATGTTGAGCTACATTGATTGAGTACACTGACATGATTCTAATCATTTACCCTAGTACCTAAAGCCAAAAGATATAGCATGAAGTTTATGAAGCATAGTAATATTAATACTACTACTACTACTAATAATAATAATAAGAGCAATCGCATAAGAACAGATTATGGTTATTCCGGTATGTATATTATTATGCTTTATTTAAAAACGTCAATCAAGTATGGAACATTAAAATAACATACGGCAAATCTATAGTTATCTAATTAAAGTTATTAACAAAGTAAGCACTACGGTTTGCCAGTCCACAATGATTAATTTTAGCTGCCTTAAAATATTACATACGAGACGACGACTACAAACAACCAGTGAGATATATTTGAGGTAATCGTTGTTACACCACCTGCACAGACCGGGAGAAGACTTCCTTTTTCTGACTCACAAATTATTATTATCATCCAATTCATACTCAGTGTTTGTTTACTGACAATGAGAGTTTTTAGTGTTTACTGAGAGCTACCTGTGTTACCGTTGTACAGTTATATATATAATCATTAACTTATTAGATAAGTGTTAATAAATGCAGTTAAGAGTATTTTTATAAAGAGCTGTCTTGCAGTTGAATCTCTCACAACTAAAACAAACATTTAAGGCTTTTTATACACAGCAGTAATACAGGACATGGACAACCATATTGGTAACTAGTTTTTGTAGAATAAACAACGATGGTTCTCATACACACATCATTGCGATTGACATGGAAGCAATTTTCACCTTAACTGTACATGTGAAGACACATAATACTTAATACTTATATAAGTAATACAATTGAAAAGTTAATAACGTTCCCAAGCAATTTGTAAGCGTTTTCTGAAACAGAAAACGTCACCCGCGTTCAAAATTTTGACAAGTTCATGTTTTGGATATGGAATTCGTTTGCTTATGTTTCCCGTATTTTACAGAAAACTATTAGTACATACAATGTTATAGTAGGCTCGTGGTAACTAACTTAAAACAGTTTCCTATTACAAATTTTAAGGGTCATCACTAATCAGTCACAAGTTTTTAAGCAGACGTGAATGGGCGTGGCATGAATGGCAGGATACCTCCCACACAGTTAACTAATGTGTTTGTGTGTACAACTAATTTTATTATACTGGCAGTATACTGGCACATACATTTGTAGATCGCACCAATAGTTGATTTGAAACTTTATTTTGCATAATATGCCCATTTTGCATGTCTAAAATTCAACTGCAACATAATAAGTCGTAGTCATATAACAAAATACTTAACGGATTTAGGGAGCGAACGCTTTTAAATAAAACGTGAATTGTTGTGACTTGTGAGTCCAGCTACTTCAACAAAATTACATACATTTCTCATGCATGCATAAATTATATAAATAGTTAAAGAGTTAGTTGATGGAGTTGCTTATGAGTAATTTCAAGAGTACCTATTTCTAGATTGGAATATGTGAGTGAAGTGTAGGTAGATAGATAGATAGGTGTAGTACTGTTAGCTGAAGAGTTAACATTGGGGAGTAATCATAACATTATGAATGGGGACTGCAGTCATCGATAAATGTCGCAGCTTCCTTCACCACAAACCAGAGGAAAATCCACCTGGAGGGTTCCGCACACGGATGGTTGTTCGTTGCTCTACAGCTGCAATCACAACAATACCACATTTGTTAATAACACACCTGCGTCAAAATAAAGCCACTCATCTTCAATTGCCAAACCCCAAAATGCTGTCATAAAACAGATAATAAATATCTGTTCCACATCTATTGTTAAAGCGACACGCCCCATCACCTCATTATTAAATACAGATTTAAGACTAACTGCTCAGAGTAGAGACAAATACAAGAAACAAGAACTTTAGGATACAGCGACAGATGATCAGCTTAAGTGAAAAAGTTACTCTGCTGCTCACATACCAGAATTAGGAGATCTCATAATATGACTTTAGAGCACACTGTTGAAAACTAATTAGATTTGACAAAATCGACTATGTGTATAGACCCACGCAAAATCCCAATATAAAATCCAAATGTGTTGATTAATGTTTACAAAATTATTTCATAAAATGAATGTCTGCAAAATGAATTCAATTTTGAGCAAAAATCAACGTCAAACGCACTAACTCGAGTAGTTTTAAAAATTGCCTGGCATAATGCATTTTATGCCAACATAATTTTTACTGGGATTTCGGTTGGGGGATTGCCTATTTGCCCCTCGAATTATGGCTTTATCAACAGTAAATACAACCAATTATTTCTTTACATCGTCATAGCGAATGTAGCAGTATGTGTGTAGCGTGTTAGTTTTGTTGCAGGGTTTAGAAGAATCAAATGTATGGACGAACAGAGATGTAGGATGTAGCAGGGTTGCATTTCGCATAAACGATAAAAAGGCAAGGCAAAGAGGCTGAGAAACTTAAGGAAGAGTTCATTCGACTGAAAAGTAAATAGGCACAGAGCATGCGATTGCTTATAAACAAAACAGTTTCAGTAAAAATGAGGAGTATTACATGCATTTCGTCATAATTGAATATTGGAATAATGGTATCAAACAAATAAAATGTACTCTGGATTTGTCCTGATTGTTGTGGTAGTCAAATGGAACAGGTTAAACTGATACATCACCACAACCCGGAGGAGAATCCACCGGGTGGGGCTTTAACTTTGATAGCAGATCGATGATTGTCAGCAGGTGATTGTATTTGTATTTCCTCGGTCACGTTCGTTTCTATTAATGGTGAGTAATGAAAAAATCAGACATTTTTACGTAGGTAAGTAGAAATAAGTCTTTAATCATTTTTAGTGTCTTAAAGGACATTCCCAAATGGAAGGAAATGTTGACATCTATTTGTTAGGCGCTCTAACATAATTTTAATGTCTTAACGTTAGCAGCACCAGAGCTTCACTTTAACGAAGCACACTAACATATTAAGCTGTATAGCCACACAAAAACATTAATTCAACAGTTCCCATTACGTAAGTACGTGGTATTCAAAAATAGTGTAAATTGGTATCGAAAAATAGTGTAAACGGCATCGAAATACAGTGTGAATTGGTATTGAAAAATAGTGTAAACGGCATCGAAATATAGTGTAAGTGATACTGATCTAAACCAACAACTAATTTGGTTTTCATGAAAATGCATACCTAACGACAGCATGACATAATATTATAATGTCTATTGAAGAATTCAATAACTTGATTTGTCACGTTACATAACCATGCTATTTTGATCCAAAATGAAAAGATTCATTTCAATTCTCTTAAGGGTATTGGGTACTTTAAATCGCAAAACATTTGAATTAATTAAATACATTTGTCATTTACATTTCCATCTTACTATCTTGCTTCTTTGCCTTTCATTAGCCACACAGTGGTAAACTGTCGGAAACTTTAGAAACCAAGACAAAGCACAATTTACCCTTACAGTAGCTCTCTAGTTTTAATTTAAAAATCTCTTAAAAATAAGTACATATACATTTAACTCTGTAAAATAAGATTAGCTTATAGCTACATAGTTTAATTAGGATTATGAAATTGAAAGGGGGAAATAATTTTTTGCATATTATCACTTACGTGTTAATTCACCAGCCACCGAGAAAGTAGATTCCTGTTGGTTCTTTACGCCTAACGGTGTCCTAGCAGATTCATGATCCTCAATCTGAAGTGCGGATATTCCAGTGTCCAAGCTTCTTGGTGTGTTATTATGGTTGTTAACTTCAACCATATTATTTGCTCTATCAGCATTTCCTGCCGACTTACTCGCCATACTGACCATCTCTCCATCGTATCCAGACCTAGCAACTGGAACTAATGATGCCGCCCGTCTCTAAGAGATGTCGTAATAATTGTTTTTACAAATTATTATTGATTTGTTATATTCACAAAGTTATTGTTGATTTAATTATCAAACTTACCGCATCTTTTTCCTTAATCAAATCATACACAAATGGAGAAAACGGCTCCTTTGCAATGTAGTGACCGTACCCTTGGAGAACTTTTACTTGTCCCTCATCGACACAAACTCTTCCATTGCAAATTACAAAATCCGGCACACCATGGCATGTCATACCCTGCAATATACAAGACAATTATATTTGAGCCCGAATGTTTTTATATTTTATTTGTTTTATATTATTGTACTCGGGAATGGTGGTGTATAGCACACAATTAAGCACAAGACATTGGAAGTATGATAGCTCTAAAATACTAATTATGTATCGTCAGGAATTTATGTAGCTGCTAGGTACACAAGAGTAGGAAACCTGTACGCTTGTATGATTTTTTTTACCTCGAAGATATTATTGTCAGTTGCATGATGATGAGTTTTGGCAGAAATTGTGCGCGTCTTTCTCGGATCCCAAATTACAATATCTGCATCTGAGCCGGCAGCAATAACTCCCTGAAAATAAAAGCCCATAAACATTTATTAGGAAGTTCATATAAATACGAATGAACGAATGAAGCCAATTTAATCAAGTAACCTTCTTAGGGTAGATATTGAAAATTTTAGCGGCAGTGGTGCTCGTCACAGAAACGAATCTACAAGGATCCATTTTGCCTTCGTGAACTCCTTTTTCCCAAATGACAGACATCCTGTCTTCCAGCCCATTCACTCCATCAGGGATCTTTGTGAAGTCTGCTACTCCCATCTTCTTTTGCTCATGAGTGAATGTGCAATTATTAGTTGCAGCAAGTTGTAACTCTCCGCTGGGCGTGGAAACCAGAATAGAGAATGCATTTGACAACTCTAAAAACAGCGGTTATTAATTTTTAAATAATCCTTAAAATCTCTACCGGGCCAGCAAATCCATAAGGTAGCCTGGAGTAGTTGGGTCAGGGCGCAAGGGTGGACTCATAATGTGCGCTGCGGCGTGGCGCCAACATGAATTCCAATAGTTGGTTCCATCGGTGCCGAGTGCAGCAGCAATCGTTTCACCGTATACAACACACCCTTGTTGTCGCTTTTCAACGATTACATTTGCAGCACTTTTACTCATCACATGGACGACATATAACGGACATCCTACTTGATTAGCTAACACACACGCCCTATGTGTTGCCTCAGCCTCAATTTCTTCAGGGCGTGAAAGTTCATGCCCTTCTGGTCCATTCACTCCAGCTCCCAAAATTTTTTTGCAATTCTGTACCAATTTTGTAAACAAAAATTAAAAGTAGGGCATCATATAGGTATATGTTATGACGAGTTAAAATATTAACGATGATATTACGTCCGCAATGACGTCTCCATTTTCAGCGTGGACTTGAACAATAGCGCCCAATTTTTTACAGTGTTCAAATACAGCCAGTAACTCATTATCCTTCAGCATGACCGAATCTTTATAAACCATTAAGACTTTGAAAGAATTTACGCCGTGATCCCGCACTAAAACTTCCATGTCCGATTTCACCTAATCAGCAAATAAAATTCCTATATTGCAGATTTTATCAACAAACTCCATCGTCATCAACACGACTTCGATTTACGGCAAGTATAATATCATTTGAGAGACGAATGACACACCTTTTCTGACCACCACGTAATGGCGACATGTAATGAGTAGTCGCAACAAACTTGATCTTCAGCCCAACCACGCCATTTCTCATACGCTTCCAACGGGGATTCACCCTTTTGAGGAATCACGACATCCACTATTTAAAACAAACATACAAACCACATTTTTGAATTTATATTAATCATGAAATATAAATTATAGCAATGATGGGCAAAATATAGTTGCACTAACTAATCATTGTGGTTGCTCCAGCAATTCCAGCCTTGGTTCCAGTGTAGAAATCATCGATACTTTTAGTACCCATGCAAGGCATTTGAAGATGTGTATGGGTGTCGATCCCACCTAGTCACATAACTTAAATTAACTAATGATCTGTTTAAAACTTTTGCTCAAATAAACTCAATTGCTGTTAATGAAACAATAAAAAATAGTCAAGTATTTAGTACCGGGTAAAAGATACTTTCCTCGTGCATCAATCGTCCGAGTACCACCTGGAATGATTAAGTTTCTTCCAATTTCCCTATTGATTTAATCATCACATTATGAGAAATATGCATCTTAAAAACCTGCCCAATAAATATAAAAGTTTAAAAACCTCACTTTATTTGGCCGTCTTCAATAAAGACATCTCCATCTTGCATACCATCTTCGTTGATTATTTTCCCACCTTTTATAATCAGTCTATTTTGGGAGCTCTGTAATTCATGTAGATTAACATATAATGTACATAATGTAAAACAAAACGCAAAGAGCCGACTGACACTATATACCATAACATTTACTAATCCTATATATATGTACAATAATACACAAAGATTTCCAGCACCTATAGTGTTATAATATGTAATGTATAAAAACTATGAAATGACAATGACATATGAATTGTCATCAATGTCTTTCAAACAGACAACTCAAAGCCATAAATTATTTGTGTTTATTACCCTCATATATATATTATAATGTTAGGTTGTTAGAGGGTTTGGCCAAGACAATTAGGCGATAGGCAAAGTACATGTAAACGCGGCACTGAGCATGCAGTATTGGCAGCATTATAAAATTGTCAGCTCTGTATACGCCCATTTATTTAACGAAACGTAAAGTTTAATTAAAAAATAGAATTTATGAAACAATACTAACCTGCAAATGTATTGGGACCTTTTTAACAGGATTTCCGTTAGATTTTGCAGCCATTGTTGCAAACTGTTGTCAATACCTTGGTAAAGTTTACTCCCAAAAGGTGAAGGCTCCAAACTCCAGTGAGAATAAAAGCAACCGGGAATACTGAAATGACGTCTGCCAATTAGAAATATATTTACCGGTTAAAGATACTGCGTACAAAATTGTTAAGGATATTTTGACAGGGAAAAAAGTGACGAATGCAGATACGGAGAGGAAGAGACAAGAGAGTGTAGGCACCTAGATACAAGACATGTCTAGTTTTAGTGTACAGGGCAGATGACTCATTCTTATGCAATGAGCTACAGGATGCCGGGTTCGCTCGGGAGTTAAGAGCCGACTGACAGGCAGGTCAACTTTTTACACCCTGCACTCAAAATTTCGCAATGCGCACGACAACTTCCTCATTTAACGTACCGATTCCAAAAATAGACACACAGAGAGCACCCCTACCTGATCTGCTCGGTCTCATACGCTATGCGAACACCACACCACACCACACAAAACACAACACTAACACCAAAGACAAACCAAAGAGAATCTACTAAGAATCTGTCAAAACAGAGTCCAAAAGTACTGCAAGTCTAGTGGAACATTGAGAGCATTTTTTATTAGTAATTTTAAATAAAAAACTAGCAAATTATAATGCTAGAAGTATACACCCCAATCCTAAGTCAACATAGTTCCCGTTAATTTTCGTCTCAAAAAATGGACATTGTAATCAAACTTAGAATTCAGCTTAACTGGAAAACAAGCAAACAACAACAATTAATTTGTCTAAAACAGCTGACTCCAATAATTTTAAATGTTAAATACATGTTTACTGAAACAGTAAATTAAAAAATCAGAAAATAACAAAAAATTTAAAGTACTCTCGAGAACCATTTTTGCAAAATGAATCCAGTATTCATACAGACTGTAATGAATTGGTATTTTCATGTTGAATGCACATAATTGAAAAACAAAAAATTTAAAATAAACATTGTTTGGTAATATTATTAGTACTTATACACATGCACAATATTTAACGAGACAGGATGAGAATGTGGAGTCTTGAGACCGATTATGATAGAAAAACAGACAGACCGTTTCTATAAAGCAGCTTGCGCTAGCTACCTAACAATACATACACTTCGATAGTTCAGCTTTTCTACACTACCTAATTGCTCTGGCTATGAGTCTATTTGCTTTGCATGAATTTCTCTGTACAAACACAGATTCAGAGAACACAAACAGTAGTTAGTGATTAGTAGTACCAGCAGTTAGTTAGTAGTTAGTACCTAATAATAGTAAAAGAATAAAGTTCGACAGTCCCATCAGCACAATGAATGACTGCTAAAGGACGGAACTCCATATTGACACATTCCCTACTTTTTGCATGGCAAAATGCAATCAATATAACTTCCCTTAATTCATTCCCAATTTAATTATCACACGACACAGCACAGGATTTATTTCACATTTTCCTTTTAAATCAATCTCGTCTATACGAGCAATGCTATGAAGGTTCATTTGCATATTAAAAGCGTACGATCAATGATACATCTAAAGTGTAACTGGTGTAACTATAAAAAGAACGGCTTTTTGGATCATAACATTGTAATGTGCATCAAATTCGCGCCTAGCGAGAAATCCGATACTCTTGCAGTTTTGTGCCAAAATAACCACTTTCAATTAAATAGGTACTAGTCAAAGTACCCGTCAAGACGAATTTAGCTAGAAAGGTTTAATTCAGACAAAGGTAAAATACACATATTAGACCCCCTCCAGGAATGGGAAAAAAATTCCCGTGGAAATCCCATGGCTTCATGAGGAATACCAGCGGATTTCCGGGAACCGGGCTTAAAATTATGAAGCAAATAATTGTAAAGTTCCAACTGATGATAATCATAAGCATTTCATTTTCCCATTCTGATTCATGCTTTGTTTAAATTTCCATCTCAGATCTGGTTTTGTCACTACTTATTATTATGATGTGTAACTAAAGCATTTGAGTTCGAATCTGGTTCGGACCGAGCTTGGGAAATATCGGGTTCTGACCGGGCCTCATTTTTCAATTTTACTTCGTGTTCGGGCAGCTATCCGGCCAAAGATTTTCGGACCGTGTTCTAACCGGGTTTCAAAAAACCGGCCCGTTCCCAGTTCTAGTGTGTAGTGTGTTTTAGATAAAGAGGAAGGAAAAGTAGAGAGGATGGAACGAAACTATTTGTCCAACTTTCAAATCCATAGCTTTCACTCACCTACATAATATCGTACTCTAGCTGCTAGCTGGTGGTTTGATGAAAATATTGTGTGTAATAGGTTCACTTCTGAATTTTTTATTGAATTTTGAATGTAGTACAAAAACGGACAATTTTAACCCAGTTAACAATATATATGACATGAATGTCCTTCATTCACTTAAGACTCAAACAAAATATTATGTTGCCATGATTACTCATAATATAGTTAACTAGTGGATCAGCGCCCGCGCTCCGCGCGGGGAAGGAGTAAATGCAAAATGTAATAAAGTTGAAGGCCAGCTG
>JAQFYB010008119.1:0-10097 GCA_034694085.1 Pogonognathellus longicornis
CTACTGTATATACACGTTTATTGAGTAAGCAATTTTTTATGTTCAATATTGAATTTTGGCAACAAAATCAATTTTGGACATTGATTACGAGTTTTAGGAAATACGAAGGAAGGTTCGGCCAAAATATTTATGTGTTTTTGACTACCTAGTAGTTTGTTATTACATAGTTTAACGAGAAACTGTAATAAATATATAGATTTTGGTTGATTGATGTAAAAAATTTAACTCCGTTTGCCCCTGGCAGCGTATAAAATTGCTAGCTACATACACAACGTGGCTTACTTTACAAAAATGCGATTATTTGAAAAAATAAGGATATTTCAAAATAGAGTGGCTTTTACAGTTTTTAGTATAATATGCTATTAGTTACTTAACAATTTATACACCAAATACCTTTCCCCATGGTGTACACAACCTCAAGTTAAAAATTTCATCAATTTTTAAAAAATTCTGTAATTGTTCTGTCACAATGATTCTATTTTTTAAAAAATACTAGATACAATTGTAAACTTTTTTGTTTTTGTGTTTTCTGGAACATTTGTTTTTTTAAATTTAAACAAATGTTACTAAATATGCCCGATTTCATCCCCAATGAGGGGGGACCCTAGATAAAAATGCCAGAGGAAAAAGTCGTTCCGAAAACCCTGAAGAGTCATATAGGGTGGTCAAAGTGGATGCCATAACGTGTCCCCCCAAAATCCTAAAATATTTTTAAGTTCCTCATAGCTCTACCAACAATGATCAGCATAGTCCGGATAGGCATGTAAATTCAAGTTCATTTCTTGTAATCTTACGACATGCGTATAATATGTAGATGTACATATTGACTGCTTTAATTTCAGTCAAATTCATCCAATCGGTGCACAGCAACACTGGCGCAGTCAGAGGACAATTGCCCCGCTCCGAAATTCCAAAAAAGTGCTGTGGTTTTATCATAAAAGTTCAAAAAAACCGAAAATTTTAGTCCTTTGCGTTACAATAAACACATTTATACATCACATTGGGGATTTTGCCACCTCTCGGTATATAGCAAAACGACACCAAAATTTTGCGTGTTAGGGTGATGACTGCACAGATTTTGTGCCGCTTTCAATTCAATTCAATATTCAATTCAGCTTTATTTAAGTGACAATATATAGTATAATATAGTTTATATGCATATACTCATGTAAATTATATAAAATTTCCCTACTTTTTTGCACTTTTATGATAAAACCAGTAAAACTTGTTTAACCTTAAATTTTCGCACTCTTAAAATTCAAAAATCAGAAAGAGGAAAAAGACAAAAAAAGTTTGCACATTGTATTAATTACTAGTATTTTTTAAATAGATAAAATTTTTAAGTTTTTATTTTTGAATTTTTTAACACTCTTCCAGTTTGAAATTCGCCACGCGAAAAAAAGACGTTTTCCAATTTATCTCCAGTATTTTTAAAAATACATCCATCTTGAATTTTCATAGTTATCACAGATTTATGAAAAATCAAAGCATGTTGTGATTTAAAATGGGGTTTTTACAATTTGCACCATAAGGGGAAATGACAGGTATTTGATGGATGTAATATATTGCTAATTACCTATTGTCAACTCGTAATTATTAGAGCCTTTTCGGTTTTCATCCCCATGTTAAAAAATTGCAACGTTTGCTGAAAACCACTTGCCCCTGAATCCATAACAACAATAGTGTAATATTAAAATTGCTCTCCACATAACCTTGCACAATTTCCTGTGCAATTTTGGGCTCTAATTTTTACGTTCCGACAATAATAGCATATACTAAAAACTGCAAAAGCCACTCTATTTTGAAATGTCCATATTTTTGAAAATAATCACATAAAAAGTAAGCCACGTTGTGTATGCAGCTAGCATTTTTATGCACTTTCAAGATCCATCGCCGCCGGTAGGCTATAGGTTGTTTTATGGTTTATATATAGTTTAGCGAGAAACTCTATAGAATACATTTTGGTGTTGTATAACCTAGGTTGTTTTGGTTGTTAAAAGTGACACTGACACATTGGCTTTTGAGTAGTGCTCCTTGTACTGGCTGGCAAGTGGCAACGTGTGTAGTAGTCAAAGTCAAAACTGTAAACGAAAAAGTACCTAGTTATTTATTGGTGTCTACATTTCTTATTATTTATTTGTATTTTTAATTTAGGTATATAATATATATTTTTTTGTATTATACATTTATTTATTACCCAATTCCATACGTTGTACGTGAGCTTAGGAAGCGGATTAAATGAGAAGGTGCCTAAAACATGAGTTTTCGGCCACTTAATGTTCGTCACCCCAGATTTCGAAAACGAAAGGAGAAAGTGGGCGTGGGCATTGACCCGTGACAGTGTTTCAGGAAATCCTTTTTTTCTTTCGAATGAACTCAATTACACCTTTTTAAGTAGGTACTTATGGAATTGGGTAATTAGTGCTTTTGATTTTAACTTTGCTACAAATAAGTTAAAATTAAAAGCATGGGCCACAAGTGTCAATAATTCATCATGGATAATACATAATAATTGTAAGACATAAAAAAGAACCCCCCCCCCCCATTTTTCCCGATTTAACAAAGGGGTTATCCGTTTTTTGGCTCTAGCTAATATATGGACTACTTTAGTTGTTGAAATAATTTAACTTATTTTACCTTCTTTCTATTTGTTAAAAATAGGCTGCCTTTGAATTGAACTTTATGGGGCTATTGTCTGAAGGATCACCTTTGTCGTGGGACGACACTAAAAAGTGGGCTCAGCATGTCAAAACCAATGGAATTCAGCAGTTTATCAATTTGTATCAAAAGCTGAAGGGGCGACAGGGTGATAGTTTAAAATGGGGAGATGAGGTGGAGTATGTCGTTGTTCGATTTGACCACGAAAATAAGAAGACACAAGTGTCTTTGAGAGCTAATGAAGTGTTGCCTATTCTAAGGAAACCGGAAAATGAAAATCCACTGTAAGAATTTTTTGAACTTTCTTTTACTTTTAGTTAAATGAATTGTTGTTTTCGGGAAGGCGACAGTTTTGGGGGGAATGAGATTGTGTGTAGTAGTGTATTGTAATTAAATAAATTGTAGTAATTAAATTCAAACTTTCAAAAAACTATGAAACTTAATTCGAATTTTTACTCGTTTATATAGTACGGCTAAATCATTGTGGAGACCAGAATACGGAGCGTATATGATCGAAGTAATTCTAAAACCACATTTAAAAATAATTGTTCAACCTTTCAAACATTGCCTAAATGTAGATGAGTTGTAATCAAATAAAATTATTTTCGATATTAGGGAACACCTGGTTCACCTTACGGCGCTTTACCAGCCCACCTCAACAGTGTAGAGGCTAACATGAAAGCTCGTCGTAAAGAAGCTCAACTTCAGTTGCCATCCAATGAAATCGTTTTATCAATAACTAATTTCCCTCGATTGGGTTGTATGGGATTTACATTTCCCGAATACAATCCTGATCCAGCTAATAGTGTGTCACGCTCAATTTATTTTCCAGATGAAGCAATCTTTCCAGGCCATCCTAGATTTGCCACATTAACCAGAAACATTCGCTCCAGAAGGGGATCCAAAATAGACATTCAAGTTCCAAGTAAGTTATATTCCCTTATCATCATTTTTATAATTAATTGTTAGGGACCTTATAACTGACTGACTGAGACAGCGTATGACAATAAAAGTGTGATTCATGATTGGTCCGAACTAATTTTAATTTTTAATTTAGTTTTTGTGGACAAGAAGACTCCAAGACCTTTTAAAGAAGAAAATGTACCAGAACAACAGCCGGATATGATTTACATGGACGCCATGGGATTCGGAATGGGGTGTTGCTGTTTGCAAGTAACATTCCAAGCTTGTAACATAGCCGAAGCTCGAACACTTTACGATCATTTGACTCCACTTTGTCCAATTCTTGTAGGTTAAAGCAAAAGCATTAATATTTTCAAAGTAAAAATTGCGTTTACTTTATCACTTTGTCATAATTGGTCCGTGGTCCTTTTGTAATTTAGCTAGCATTGACGGCTGCAACGCCTTTTTATCGGGGATACATAGCAGATATGGACTGTCGCTGGAATATTATTGCCGCCTCTGTTGATTGTCGACACCCTGACGAGCGAACTAAAATTCCGAAGTCCAGATATGATTCGATCGACTCTTACCTGTAAGTTATTTCTTTGATGCATGTCTTTTTCTTTTTCAAATCTTTGTTTTAATTTTATTTTCTGTTCTGTGTAACTGAAGGGACACATAATCGCAAATGACTAAATCTACCTAATATATCTACCTAATTACCTAATATTATATCCTGTGAAGTAAAAGAGTCAATTAATTTTGTTTTCAATAAGTTAAGATTTGTCATTTCTAGCTTGTAGTTCTCGTGAAATAATTATTACGATGAAAATGGTATTTCCTTAAGCAAATAATATTATTATGCCCAGTAGGCTTAGTAGGCTATGCATTTTAGGGGACCTTGCATAATAATATCTATGTGTGCAGTTGATATTGCACAATATAGAGGAGTTTGTGGTTTACCTTGAAATGTCATTTTGATGGTCACAGATTTTGTTCGTTCAGTTGAATAAATATGCACACTTCAATCTTCTTTAGTTATGTTTAATGCTTTATGTACTAAGAATTTATTTGTGTCAGTACGACTGATTTATAGACATAGCCGACCGAGTATTATTCTACTGGAATGTAATGTACGCACGATTATAGGTTTTATAAGGAAAAACGTAATTATACTACAACAACGTCTCTTAATGTTAGCCATGAAGCAGGGTTGGAAAAAGTGATTTTCCCGGAAAACCTAACCCTGATTTCCAAACCTTCAAGGGCGGGGCCAAAAATTCTTGAAAAATTAACTACACAACCCGTAGATAATGTAGCCAGAGGCCAACCTTAATGACTAAACTTATGGAAATCGAGGACGAAAATGACATTTTTATTAATTGTTTGTTGATGTGAATCTTTATTACAGGTCTGAGGAAGGTGGTGCATATAACGACATCCCATTAATTTATGAACAGGCTCATTACGATGCTTTATTAGCGGGAGGGATTGATCCTCTTTTGGCTCAGCATATTGCTCATCTATTCATTCGTGATCCTGTCTCTTTGTTCTCGGAGAAAATACATCAAGATAATTTTAAAGATTCTGATCATTTTGAAGTATGTTAAAGTGATGTCTTTTATAATATTCCAATTTCCAGCATTTTTGCCGTCAATATCGGTATCATGATATGAAATGGTTTTTATCTGTAGAACATTCAGTCTACCAACTGGCAGACTATGAGATTTAAGCCTCCCCCACCGGAAAGCTCGATTGGATGGCGAGTAGAATTTCGACCGTGTGAAGTTCAGCTGACTGATTTCGAAAATGCTGCTGTTGTGTGTTTTGTTGTGCTCCTGACCAGAGTTGTTCTTTCTTATAAACTTTGCTTTCTCATTCCAATGTCAAAAGTAATTCATTCTTATTATCATTCATCCATTATTCATGCAGTAAATCATGGTGATCTAAAAATACAAGAAAGAGAGCTGGCAGCAATACCTAACTGAAGCTTTTGAGTTACAGAGACTTGTTAACGAAAGCTTGTTAAAGCTCCGCTCTTAATAATGCTGTTGATAATAAAATAAAATAATATGATGATTTGATTTTTGATTAGGTGGACGAAAACATGAAAGTGGCCCAAAAACGCGATGCGCTTCTGCAGCAAAAGTTTTGGTTTCGAAATGACATTTACAACAAAGATAACAAAGAGTACTCTCTTATGACAGTAAACGAAATCATCAACGGAAAAGAGGTAGCCCAATACCTAAGATTTAGTTTTAATTATAGTTGTTGTATAAAATATTTTATTTATTTGGAATTATAAAATTTTTGTTCTCGATTGTGTTTAGGGATTTTCTGGCCTTATACCTTTAATCCAAGACTATTTGAACTCGATGGACGTAGATGCGGACAGTCAGTGCACACTTCAACAGTATTTGTCCCTCATTTCTCGTCGAGCAAAAGGAGAAGTAATGACGGCTGCCAAGTGGCTTCGAGAGTTCGTCACGTCCCATCCAAATTACAAACATAATAGTGAAGTTAGCGAGGAAGTTAATTATGACCTATTATGTCGTGTCGGAACCCTTCAATCTGATCCTTGTCCCAAGCTTTTGGGGAACATAGATCCAAGTCGGTCCAAAACGAAGGAAATAGTTCCAGAAATTCTAACGCGTTGATAAAGTTGTTAAAAGTTCAAGTAAATATTAATTGTTATTATGTTGAAATGTTATATATAATTGTAAGCCTGAAAAGTGGACCTTTTATGTTGTACCGTCTTTTGCAGTTTAAATGACTTTCTCAACAAACTTGGACTAAATAATAATAATAATATATAGTGCATATAATTGTGCATTTAACCTTTAATGCAATTGACTCCGATTACATAGATAGACCTGACAGAAAGTGAAAGTCACATTCTAATATTATTGGGAATGAATGATTTCCAACCTGTGATCGCAGGCCAGAATGTAAAGTTAGTTCTAGAAAAGTGTAGGAGAAGAGAATTTTTAATTTTCTAACAGTCTGAAAATGATATCGTAATGTTGCTATAATTTTTAGATTTAGAGAAAAGGGAAGATTAGAACACTTGTTGTTAGCTGATAGTAAAATTAATTCTTCAGAAGCTTATTAGCAGAGCAATCAAACATTTAGATGCACGATTTACGAATCATTGTGACCTATATTACTGTAACGACAATTTGTCTGTGGATTTTAAGGAATATGCTTGTCGCTTGTGTACTTTCCTCTATAATGACCAGGGAACGGACATTTATAAAACAAAATGTTTTTTGTGTAGCATCTTACAGCCTGAGACTTAGGATCTACGTGTTTCAGGTCAAAACAAGATGATACACAGAAGTTTATTTTCAATATTTTGGGTTTTAGTCAAGGTGTGTATAGAATACCCAACCCCAGGTGATGAAAAGTGGAGTTGCCTTAATAATGACAAATGGGACAGTTTCCTAATAAACTTGTCCCAAACTCATTTAAATAAAACATTTTTTCCAAAACAACGGTTTGCGTAGTCTTTTATACACCTTGGTTTTAGCCAAAAAAAAATATTTAAGTAAATATTTGGGAATAAAACAAATGTTAACAAAATATTTTGGGGTAAAGTGTCCAAACAATGAAAAATTATGAAAACCATAACAAAAATTCGTTTGATAAGATGTTAAAACTTTTTCTAATCTCAACTATGTGCAACATTAGGATGTGAATTAAACGCTAAAGTTTAGGTATTCCGTCTTTTTATAAAACAGGTAGAAACAGCTAACCCTTTTGTGTACACTTCATCTGAAAATTATTGTTGAAAACCAGTAGAAAGTGATGCCTGAAACAGCAATTATGCAATGTATCAAAATTCAAAACAACTCAAAAATGCTTCACATAAACCCTCTTTCGAAACGTATTATACTTGTCCGGAAAAAGTTTCTGGCATTCTTTTTTACAAAGTTGCGAGAAAGAAATATTTCATTCTGCGAATCTATCAGTAGTAAATAGAAATTACACCCTCCCCTCCCCCTAAATCCCAAAAAGATGTTATTTTGCCATAAAATGTGCAAAAACTAGGGTTTTTTTGTACCAAACTTTGGGAATTTGATGCATTGCAAGACAATTCTGGCTAAAATTAGCACAATTGTTTTGCGCGATCTCACTATCTATGCATTGTTTGAAGATGAAAATGGAATTGATTCGGTCTGTGCGGTTTATTTTATCTATGGTACCTGAAAAACTATAGAAAAATAATTTTATAGGGTAAAATGTTTTGTTTTATAGAAAATATTTAAGAAAATATTTTGGCGTTTTTTGACAAATATTTAAATAAATATTTCTTTGTTTTTGGAATTTAAATGTCCGGTCTCTGATAATGACGCAAAGAGTATAGAAAATGCCGTTCTGGCACTTATATAATAAGTGTCAAAAACGTCATTTTCTATACTCTTTGATAATGACGGTGCTACCTACTAAGGATGGTGCAAGTTTTGGACTAGCTCAAAGTTCAATACCTATAATTTTGTTTTATTGATGTGTCAAAAGTAGGCATTTGCCAGAGTAGCCTTCATCTCTTTAACTTTACAAATATTGGATTCTTATAATTTAGGTACTGTAAAACTGGAGAATCGAAACGGTTGTGTAGTAAAGAAGAATGATCGGATAAAACTAAAGCACACATTAATGAATTCGGTTTTGCATTTCATATAAATATTCTGTTGCTTTGTTGGATTCTGGTTTGGATTGTTTTATTTCATTAACACCCATTACATTTGAATATTTGATTTATAAATAATGCATACACAAAGTCTACATTAAGTATAAAACTAGATACCAGTGTACTCAAGATTGATGCCGCCTTCTTGTCAAAGATTTGCCACAATTTGATGTATTTATTTACTTGATAAGATAACACGTTTTAACATTGTTTTATTGCAAGGCAAGGAAAGGTCAAGAAAAATAGGTACCTACAGCACATATTTTAAACATGCATGAGGAACTTACACATATCCAAGTACATTTAATTGTATGAGTTATGAGTGCCTACGTACAACTGCTCAATATGGAAGAATAATAGTAGAGGATTAGTGAATCTGAGCCGGTGCCCGAAAAAATTACCTTATGATCTTTCAATCCTCAAACCTCCTTATACATTAGTAAGTATATCTACTTCCTATACGACGAGTGCACAGTGCACGTTGGGCAGTTTTGCGTTGAAAATAACCCGAAATTACCCGGTTTAGGATTTATTGAGGTTTAAAGTTCAGTAATCAAAATTGATTACCCAGGTACTATAGTACGTGTTGTGAATATCAAGTAAGATATTTGATTGATATTCACAACACGTACTTAAAACTTAGCGATTTTTTTTTTCAGCTTTGGTGCAGACGTCATTAATACCCCTGTCCCGTCTATTTTTGTCATTTTTTCCCGGACCTCCTCCCCCCTAAAGTGAAGACGTCATATATGCAAGGTCGCTTATGGCCTCAGAGAGCCTAATGCAAACTATCGATTTTCCAAATGAAGCGTACATTACACAACAAATCGCGAATAAATTCTGCTGAACCCGAGCTTTAATTACTTACTAGCCAAAATAAAATTTTCATCTCCTTCAATGGACTGATGAAACAGACGACGAATTAAAATACTAAATTCGTGTCTCTGTATAATAATGTGTATTATTTATTTTCGTTATTTTTCTATTGCTTCACAACACAATTTTACACCAAGGTCTATGAAAACTAATATACTGTAATAAAGCATAATTGTATGTATACTAAGGTATCTAAATATCTGTTCATAGTTCATACATATATTTACTGTATTATTATTATAATATATTATAGTGCTTCTTGGGGGACTTGGAATATTGAGTTACATAGCCTATTATATATTAGGTAGTAATTAGTTGATACATACAATATTATAGCTATCATTATGCTAATCATGTTAATACAATGTTTTTGAAGCAATCTCAGTTGAGATAGTTATTAGAATCACTGTTATTTTCAGTTGCATAACTTGCATCTTTTGCTAAAGACGTTTTTGTAAAAGCACTTCATTTTAGGTGAACACAATCGTCTTGTTGCAACTAAGCAAGTCTTCTCTAAGCTTCAAATTTCACAATTTGTTTGTTTTTGAGAAGGCTACATTATTACAATAGAGGTTTTTGTGGTCGCATACATTATTAGGAAGGATGTGTTATTTATTTATTTATACAAAATCTTTAAACTCATTAACCAGAGCTGCACGGCAATGCAATTCTCTGTCCCAACCAAAGCAACCTAGAATACTGGCTGACGGCCAGTATTCTGTTTCCAACCCGCTAAACTAACAATAATCGTTTCATAATTGGTCCACACATTTATATTAAAGATGAAACAAAGGCAAAGACTGGATATTCTGCAATAGCTTTGATAAATTGCAAATAACAACTAATATATATGCAGATGAGAAACACTTTGAACGACAGAATATTGCATTTTACATAATAGTGGTATACAATACATAAGCGCTTAAATTTTTGCTTGGTTATAATCGACAGTGGTTATTTTCTGGAATTG
>JAQFYB010008120.1:0-10093 GCA_034694085.1 Pogonognathellus longicornis
AATAAATTTATCTATCTTTTGGCGTATTACACAACCCTGGAGCGAATGCGCCACCAAAAGGGGTCCAATGTAAGTAAGCTCCATTCCAAGAAATGGATTATCCTAAGCAGTGCTTTGAGATATGCATTTACTAAAATATATATACACATTTTATTGCATTTAGACCTCATAATTGCTGAAATAAAATTAACGGAATTTCATACTATCATTTCAGTTTTTGATATATTTAGAATAAGTAAAGATAATGTCAGTTTTTGAATAGACCAGGGATAGCTGGGTTTTGTAGTAATAATTG
Organism: Pogonognathellus longicornis; assembly: GCA_034694085.1. Classification (NCBI taxonomy): domain Eukaryota; kingdom Metazoa; phylum Arthropoda; class Collembola; order Entomobryomorpha; family Tomoceridae; genus Pogonognathellus; species Pogonognathellus longicornis. Next base: position 296 of record JAQFYB010008120.1, read on the forward strand.
GTTGGGCTGAATCGGTTGGGTATGAGATTTTGGTTGGGTAGGCTGGTTTGGGTATGACATTTTGGTTGGGCTGGCTGCAGGGCCGGTTTTAGGCATGTGCTGACGGTCCCACCGCACAGGGCCTCGCGCTTGAGGGGCCTCGCGTTTTCTACGGGCCTCGTACGGGACTTACAAAACTTGATATAGATCTCAAAAAATAGGTTATTTTGCGCACGAAAGTGCCCTAAATCACAAAATTTGATACATTTCAGGCTGATTTTGGCTCAAACTAGCTAAAATTTTTCCCGCGAAAATTGCCGTTTATCTCAACATTTTTATCTAGGTGCCCCCCAAACCAAATCCTGGTTACGGCCTTGTTTGTAACATGAAGGTTAGCTTAAGGTATATTAAAAAATGTTGCACAGGGCCTCGCAAATCGTAAAGCCGGCACTGGCTGGCTGGAGTGGCTGGGATGTTACAGTTTTCTCCAGTTGTTGGTTGGGTTGGGATGGGCATCCATATAAGTCGCACCTATTGTGTAGTGTGCATAGTCTAACATTCTTCACGAATTTAAGTAAAAGTATCTGAATGCTCCTCCTGGCTGGAATAATAGATAATTTTGTTTTCAAATTCAGCCGCGAGGGTACAAGGGTGAATGAATGCCGTGAGTTGAGTGGAAGTGACAAAATATGCGAGTGAGAGTTGTGTGCAGATATGTTTGTAGACCCTCATGCCTCATACTATAATCACATCGCCTGTATATGTACAGGTGACATGTTACTAGAACTCTTCCCTTTTTCTCCTCAACTGGGGAAGTTGTATGAGGTATGCGTCCATAAAAGGAAAGCAAAATATAGCAATATGTATTTACAAATATTATTTTTCTAGGTTCAGTACTTTCGGAGATATGGCCATCTAAAAAACCCGAGTTGACGATTTTACATGAAAATATTGTTTCCAACATGCGCGTACCCAGGGGGATGCACAGGGTGAATGCGCACCCCCTAATGCGTTTGTTATCTCAAAAATTGGTTATTTTGCCATACAATTTATAAAAAAATACGCGATTTTGATCCATTTTAATTTGTCTTGTCATGTAAAATCGTCATTTCAAAACTCGGTTTTTTTAAATGGCCATATCTCCAAAAGTACTGAACCTAGAAATATAATATTGCTATTTTTGGAAGAAAGATAATAACTAAAGCTTTCATTTGATGCAGTCATAAATAACCCATACAACATCCCCCGTTGGAGAGAAAAAGGGAAGTGGAAGAGTTCTAGTTATTAACCTGTCACCCTGTACATAGAATTCCATGACTGAGGCATCACTGGAATACGCTCTATCGAAATAACAGTAGTTGCAGCATGTGTATTCAATAATCAGCGATGTAATATTAGGTAGAGCATTATAGACATGAGATGTAGCCAAATCATCTTTCTACAATGCTAACAAAATGCAATTTTGTGTGATATAATAATATATTTTATGCGTGTATATCGTTTGTAGTTGATTCCCATTGGTTGTCAGAGAGAAACATAAGCAATTCAAATTTTAAGACAGGGAAATCTTAGGTGATGCATTCACGTCACTTTTATTTGACCTACAGGCAACATTTGTGCTTTGAGCAGTTGTCGCCACCTAGCGCCATTTTGAGCAATAGTTCAAAATTGTAATTGAAATGGAGCTTGCAGAGCATAAGCTTATAATTACTACAGTATTTACTCCAATAAAATTCCCCGGCGTTTACCAGTTGAAGCGTTTATTTTCACCGTTTTTAATATGGAGTTTCAGGATGAGACTCCATGTATTTTAGTGAGGAGCTTTCACTTAACTCCCGGCGTTTAATAGAGGGCAGCATTTATTAGAGTAAATACGGTAGTTGTGTATAAATACACGATAACTGTCATCTTTATAAAGGTTTTGGATATCAGGTCCTTCAAGTAGCGAGGCGACCTTAAAACGTTCTTGACAAAGTACAGTATGCTGACTTTATGTTGACACTAGAAGGTGCCAGTATACGTGACGTGCGACAGTAATACTGCGGGTCAGTGTGCCATAAGAGCCCTAACCATTTCGTTGAGCTTTCCATAATATGGTTTTGTGCCATGCAGTTCTCCCTCTCAAATTTTTGCTATCCTAGCAAATGTTTCCGGTTTCGTTGCACTATATTATAAAAAAAGTACTTTAAGTATACCAAAAATATTTCCCCTTTACCCGGCAATGTATTCTTGGTGGAGACTCTGGACAGCCGTCTTTCGCTTCAATTTATTTGCCTCTATCTACCTCCGACACATTTGCTTTTTGAATAACTTATTATCTGGTGCTAGAGCTTTTACAGAGTGAAAGGTCAAGATAAGGTCAAAGTTCACGATAAGGTCACGAGCCTTCCGACAAACACTTGATTAATGCCTGGTCTCTCGGGGTAAAGCCTGTGGAATTCTGCACAAAATTCACTTTGAATAAATTTTCCACAAAACAAAATCACTTTGACCTTATTGTCTGTTGTTGCTTTTGCCACCTCCATTTTGCTGATTTGCACTGCATATTCTTTATTTTCTCCATTTTTGCTATTGGGAAAGTTATTTACTAACAGGCCTTTTACATAGACTATCATAATGTAAAAGTGAAAGTTAATACATGTAAATTCCTATGGAACATCAGCCGTGATACATACTGTAGCAAACTTTTTAATTTTTTTATTAATTTTATTGAATTCAGCACTCAAAGTGTAACAAAATTTTGAGCATAAGTGCTATTTGACAATTTTGGTCATTTTTGGTACCAGTTGATACCTCAGGTTGATTTTTGATTACCTACTTTTATTGAATTCAGCGCCTCAAAGTGTACCAAAATGGTGAACATCGATATTTTAGGTTCTGATTTACAATTTGAGCCACATTTTGGTACCTAAAATAGAATCATATTCAAGTTTTATTATTAAATTTTTATATTTATTATTCTTTATTTAAATCGCCACCTCAAAAAGAACCAAAATTGGAAACATCAAACTTTTAGATGCTTTTTTTACATTTTGTGATGTGCAAGTTTTTATTGATCAGAAATAATGGCAACGTTATTATCGACGAGTGCTAATTTAAGATTAAAAGAAAACAATTTCACTTCATTTTAAACTCTGGTTACGTATGTAATGCAAACCCGACTGGTACATACACAGATATTAAAAGAGTCCTTTTCATCGGCAATTACAACAGGATGGAAACTACTTAATAAATATTTTCTGAATAATGCAGTCTGCAGAAAACTATTCAATCTATTATTCAGGTTGGTAACGTGGTTGACCATACTCAAAACTCTCCGATTTTTCTCAGGTTTTATAAGGATGTGATGTGGGTACTTGAAATGAAGGTTTAGGTTCCCATCTTTCAATATTTAGTAATATTGAAATGTTGAGTTCATAGTTCAAGTTCGCCACACCTACTTCCGCTGATACCAAACCAGCAAATGAAAGTAAGGGAGATTGGAGTGTTGGCATTATTATCTCTCGCTCATATCGTCATATCCAAACAAGCAAGATTGCTTTTTGCGAATTTATTCACAATATAGTTTACGCCCGGGCCGTTGGGCAGCCTACTCTTCGATATGTTGAAGACGAATATGTAGCTCCATTGCTCCATACACTTTTCATGTTGTACGAATCTTTGACTATCACAAGCGTTGTATTTTGTATAATATGTAGTATGTATGTAATATGGGTATAGTTTGAAAATGCATTTTGAACACATTTTAAAAGAAGAGTAAAGCGCTTAATAATAAACTGATGGGAATGGTTTGCTAAGATTTCCTTAGCAGTGAGTCGGTCTGTGATGTGTGAGTAGAGAATATTTGATAGGAGGAAAGACAGAGAGAAAGACAAAATACAATAAAATATCAATTGGAATGGTTTCAATAATGTGTATAAGTGGAGTATGAATGGAGTAGGAATGACAAAAGGAGAAAGGACGCTAATGGTAGATATGCGATAATTCTTCTGGATGTGAAACCTAAGAGGGAAAAGGAAATGGGTTCATATTCCTTTCCCGTTACATCTGCGAAAGCGAAATGACTGCTGCAAAGAACAGAGTCCTCGTGTGTTGAGCTGAAGATCAAAGGAGTTCGGAGCCAAGTGCCTCATGCCTGCTCTGCCTTGCTCTTGTGTCTTGATTTGTCTTGTGAATTGTGAACAGAATGAGGAGACTCTTTGAAATGAATAGCTTCTCTCCCTTGTCTGTCTGTAGGCTAAGACTAAAAGTCCTATTTCATCCTGTTCAACTTTATCCCAGCGTGAATCTACTCCTATACTTTCTTCTCTGATACAGCCATTCAGGGGCTAAACTACGGTGGAACCAGGGCCCACTCCAGACAAATATCCCAAAAATGGAATATTTTACCGTAAAGGCACACAAAATTATAAATTTTTTCGTGCTGCACACAAATTTTAATCATTGAGATTGATTTTGGGCAAAATGAGATAAATGTTTTCGCTGCGCGCAATATTAGCTCATATTGGAATTTTCCAATCCCAAAACCAAATTTTGGCTAAATAAAAGTATAATATGTATCAAGGGTATAAGCATTATCTGACTGTTTATCGTACGTATCTCCTGTAACTTCTGTATTAATTAAAGTCGATAAAGGAGACAAACAAGTCAAGAGACCGCGCAATTCAAATTATCCTACTCCTTTACACACAGCCTGAGTTAACGAACTTCTATAGCATAACCATAACCCATAGACTATATTATATAGACTTACAATCAGTTTATCCGTTGTATCTCGGTTTTCTGTAACTAGTGCGGGAGCTCTCGCGGGGAGTTGAGCCTTCGCGCAGAAAATTGAGTCATGAGAAAAATAATTTTTAGCCCCCGCACTTTTCCATGATATTATTTTCTTTTAGCTCTATAAATATTAATAAATACAGACGATAATACTCACCGCTCATGTTTAACACATTTGACACTTCTTTATATTTAATATATGTAAATTTCATAATCAGGGGCAACCTAAGTCGAAATTTAGGATTTGAAACCAGGGCCCACCGAAGTCAGGAAAGCCACTGCAGCCATCTCTAACTCTACGTCTGCAAAAGTACATGTCTCTCCCAGATTTACCTTACAATCAAATTCGACCCACTTTCACCATCATCCAATAGTCACTCATTTGAGTTACATTCACAATTCACAAATCATCATTATATCAGACCCAACTATTAAGAGATTCCAGTCAGTCCAGTGCAACACATCACTCTGCAAACTCTGCATTGTTGCGACTTGGTAGCAATCATTGCTATTTTAACTCCATTCTAGTCCATATTCACCATACTTTACTTGAGCTGTTGGCTCTGTCGTTTTCTGCGTCTCAGTCTCCTCTCGTACCGTCCGCGTCCTCGATACCTCACCTTCTTCGTCTCTTCTCTATCAACACACGCACAAGTTATCATCATTGATCAATGATCACTATGAAATATGTTTTACAGAAGCAAGAAATCAGATCAAGACGGAATATAACCTCACCTAGAAACCTACCCTTCCTCAGTTCTCTTTACATATCGTGTACCTTATCGTATATCCCCATATTTTTCATATTCACCTCTCCTTTATCGATTATGTGTAATCCACTGTTGACTGTAATGTCAGTGAACTATTTCCTCCATTTCCATTAACAGGGTCGTAAATAGGGACAGGGCCCTGGGCATACCCATCTTTTTTAAACATACACTAGATTTTTATACTAGGTATGTTTTGTTTACTTCAAAATTACTAATTTAAAATCTGTAGTAACCTTTGAAGTTGTTACATTTTCGAAAAAAAATTAAGTTGTATAAATGAAAGGTACAATATACAGCTATAAGGGATATCTTATCTTATTGAAATCCGAGTTTCCGTTCAAAATATATGCGAAATGAGTGAAAAAAACGGTGAAATGAGCTTAGTGGTGCACCGTCACTAAAGTTAATTGATGGGGTAAGATCAACGGGTCATCTGAAGGTCTGGATCCCTTCGGAAATATTTTCAAATTATCTTGCCCCTTTAAAAATCCTTAGAATAATTTCTCCAAAACCAAAATTTCAAATGGGTCAAAAATCGCACTTTGACCCAAATGATCTACTAACGACCCATAAAACAAAAGTGCTCCAACTCCAACCAAATAGTGCAAAACTGATTTAATTTTTTTTGCTTTTCTGGCCAAACGTTTTAGTCAAAAAACCTTAGGCCACAGCGGGCCCTCGATTTTTGTAGGGATGGGGACATATCCCCGGAGCGCCCTAATCCCCTCCGGGCGCTGCAGGCGGCCGGGGGGCGCCCCTGTAAATCTCCCCATTTTAGGGCGCCCGGGCACCCTAGATCAGCGCGACCGATGAAGAGAGCCTCATCGTGGGGCACTTGCACTGAACCGAAAAATATATTTCTTCGTGTGATTTCTTATTTGTGACAACTTTGAGTTTGAGATATCCTAACTAAATCAGGTTACGATGTTATTTATATATTAAATTGTTATCCAGGTATCCTATCCTAACCTAAATACCGGATGTATTCAAATAAAAGGGGTGGACCCCATTTATGCTTAAGGTATGGGTAATAGCAGTATACATGGGTAGTCCTTTCGCTCTATGTTTTGCCTGATGAAGTTTGAAATTCGCTCGACAAATAGTGCAAACGATTAAAGGGACACACGGTATATTAGTACAAATTATATAATTTGAAATCAGAATTGGATGTTATAGCTGACTCGTTTTGCACTGCAGATGTCATAGGCGTAGCCAGGATTTGGTTTCGGGGTAAGGGTAAATGAAATACATGAGTTAGATACGTGCTCATTTTCGCGCGTAGAGCGAAAAATTTGAAAAAAAATTGGACAGAAATCGACATAAAACACATCATTTTGCGATTTTCTGCATTTTTTGGTAAAATAACCTTTCTTTCGTCTCAATTTGGGGACCGAGCACATCCCTCTTGCCCTTCCCTGGTTATGCCAGTGGCAAACGTCATCAATATACATAATCAGGATAGACAGAATTTGCTTTGGCCTGGAGACCAATTCTGCACCATACACCCATAGTATCTCTATCTAGTATCTAGTGAGTATTCACCCAGAAAGTACGTAAACAGAGATGGTAACGACCCGAGCCTGCTCGATTATGTTAGCTCCGGGTCGTTTTTGAACCGATCCGGATTTTTTCAGTTTTCGAGTACCTACCAAAATAGAAAAAATGGGCTCTTGCCGGGAACCGAACCTAGCCACCTGACCTCTATCAAGACAGAGCACGACTACTGAGCATCCTCTCAGCATACATCACCATAACTATTAGGATTACATATTGTTAGTATTGTATAGTGTCAAGACTATGAGCAGTTTACTATTTTTACCTCCCCTTCTAATAGCAGCAATCCTTACAACATGTTCCTTATTGTCCCGCAGAGCCTCTAATAGCCTGCTTGCGACCCTGTGCGGGTAGTAGGAGTGCGACCCCAAGGAAAAATTACAATATTATTCCAACTTATAAAAGGGCAATTTAAATGATTACTATATTTTGTTGTCAGATAGATTCAACCCAATAATGTCGCAATACATTTTCTTTTTTGTTGTCAAAATCAAGGACGAAACAAGAAATTGATTTTGTGGAAGTAAAAATTGCAGTTTTGATCAATGAATAATGTGGAACAATCACGCGTTGCGCATAAGCTAACTTGGCCAAAACGCAAAGTAAAATACATTAATTTCGCGCATATTACAGCTGTTGAAAGGGGAGCAATACCAACTTGGTGTATAAAAGTGTCTATTATCGCGTATAGTGAGAAAAATATGAGCTAATTGATGTCAAAATCAACCTAAATTACATGAAAACTTTGAGCAAATTTAGCCCAAAATCAACATAAAATGCTAAAATGTGTGCGTAGCGGGAAAAATTGAGAAATTTTGGTCAAAATTCAATATAAAATGCATCAAATTTATGCGTAAATAGAGCAATTTATGTAGAGCCAAAATCTACATAAATGCATTTAATTCCGGCGGAGCGCAAAAAATTGAGAAATTTTGGGCACAATTCAATATAAAATTAATCAAATTACTCAAATTGAGGAATTCATGTAGAGCCAAAGTCTAAATAAATACACTTAATTAGCGCGGAGAGCGAAAAAATTGGGAAAACTAGGATCTAAATTCAATGTAAAATGCATCAAATTCATGCTTAAATAGAGGAATTTATGTAGATTCAAAGTACAATTTCAAGATCAATTAAAATAAATCCCAAAAATATCTAGTGTAACTTCAAGTTTCATGCGACCCCAACTTCCGTTTGCGACCCTGTGCGTGGGCACGGTCCACCCCAATTAGAGGCTCTGTTGTCCCGACTCAGTAAGTTTCTTTTATAAAGATCATAAAACCGAAATCCTCGAAATTCAAATCAAAAGGGCACGTGTGTTATTTTCAAAATAATATTCTCGCTTAACACTTTGAGAAATCCGGCTGAAACTATAGAGGGAAAAACGATTGTTTGCACATACTTGTGGGAAAATATTCATACTTTTATCGTAGTGAATACAACTTTCCGGGAAAATGATTGCTGAATGCTGACATTATTTAATGTAAAATTTGCATCATTGTTAAGAGAAACATTGCTTCAGGGAAAGAAAACACAACTCGCCACCGGTAACATCTGTTTCGCGTTTGTAGGCTGGTTAGTGGTTACTGTTACAATATACCGCATTATAAATGAAGATATAATACAAAGTGATATCTTGGCGTATGTTTGAGAGAAGCGTAAGTGTGTGACTGTGTACAGATCCTGTTTGCGTTATTTTTTCTCCATGTTCATGGGGAATCTTTTGTTTAGAATATACAATGTTCCATTGAAGAAAATGGAAGCTTTTCCTAATGGAAAAATGGTCGCATTGTAGGTCAAAATCATGGGAAAATACGGAGTTACGCGTAATGTGCATAGAATGCGAAACGATCACACGAATTTAATATTCCAAGATACGTCCGCTTCCTGTATAAATTTTTGTGCAACCTCCAGGAATAAGCTTTCTGATAAGTTGGTTATATAAATTAGGTGGGCTTGTATCTTGTCCAAGAGCTTATGTGGTTTTGGATGGCTATTTTTCTTAAGGATTACACAAATACAGCCCCAAGTGGGTTTGTATTTCATCTATGGAGTTGTATTCCGTAAATTACGGTAATAAAACTTATTGAGTCTAAACAATATGGCATAAAATATGTTGTAGAGATGCTGCTACTAGAAGGGGATGAGACTAGGAATAGAGAGAGGCTAATATTAGAATGGGAAGTTGTAAGTAGGGGGAAATACGATAAAAATATTAAGTTACTCAATCTTTATAATATCAAGACGGAGCATCAATAGTACAATTAGTTGGCGAAGTACTTGAGAGAGTGCTTAGTCTTGATACTATCAAGACTAGCACCGGCGTGCTCAAAATGGCTCCACCGAGAGCAGATTGGCCAATAGTCTATCCGTAGACTATACTCCTTCAGGCGAAAAAAGCAAACACACCGGTGTGCTCAGCACTCAGCAGCAGTGCTCTATATTGATAGAGGTACTTCGCCAGGGGGTCCTTTATATTAAAAAACTTCTGATTGTTGTACCTCAGCCCTTTTTTGTCTAAATGAGTCGTAACGTTAATACATAATAGGGGGAAGGATTGGGATTGCACAGCTGACAGCTGTATATTAGTTATAGAGTATAGCGTTGTGTATTTTATAATAAACTATTACAAACAGTAGAGAAAAGTAGTGTCAACACACTGTATAGTATAGCTATATAATGTACGCAACATTATTATTATACTATATATTGTCCTACT
>JAQFYB010008121.1:0-10093 GCA_034694085.1 Pogonognathellus longicornis
ACAGTTTTTCACAATAAATCAAATTACAGTTTTTCACAATAAATCAAATTACAGTTTTTCACAATAAATCAAATTACAGTTTTTCACAATAAATCAAATTACCAATTAATCAATTATTAACTAAAGTATATATTTATTATCTGTATCTATTACATATTTATTTATCTAAGGGATTCGGAAGATCATCCATGCTAGGGTAATTATTTTCTTCGACCATAACTATGCCTAAATGAGAATCAATTCCTGAACGTACCGATATTAAACCTCTTTGAATCGGCACGTTAATTGATTTTATTGTAGTCTCCGTGCCAGCTGTATTTGCTTTTTTGGGATTTGCTTTTGTCAAGGCGTCTTCCACATTCCGATAATCTTCAGTTCTACGTCCTGTATTTTTTAAAAAATACAGTATTACAAAAATTATAAAGCATATAAAAGCCATGGTATTTTTATTTCGTTGCCGACATAGTAGATCTATAGATTATATTAATGGAGTGATGTATTATAAACACATATACCAGTGGTGATCTGATAGGTATTCTAAAAATCAGTGCATTAAGAAAACAATAAAAGCCTTAATCTAAAATGCCAAAACAATAGAGTAAATCTTAAATTCTTTTAAAGCTTGCGTGGCGAATGCTAAAAGACCTGAAGATTTTAAAATTGAAAATGAAAAGTAGACATATTGTCAGTTAACAAATTTATTTTTGGATTAACCAATCAATCTGACAAGGTTTTGGGAGGTTTTGGGTAATTGGGTTTTTGGTGGGTTTTTGGGTTTATGTAAAATGACTCACTCAGCTGAGATGAGAATGAACAATGATGTGAATGATTGTGAACTTCAATAAAACTAACGAACAACAAATACAATGATCTGTGACTTGTTAGATCGAAGTAACTAAACTTTATTTATCCTGATCTCTCGATACCAAGTATGTACACATTATTATGATGTATAATTGGATACAATTATTTGGACAAAACACAATCACATATTATCATACCACGTTATCTCTATAAAAGATCATACAATATGGCAAATATACAAATAAAAGAGTTGAAGTTCTTGTAATTTATAGATGTCAGTGACAATAAAAAATATTCGACGTGACATCATCTCTAAATTGACGAATGGAAAATGAACATAACTCAATGGTGTAAATCTCTATTAAATACAATGCATGACGACGGCAGCGTACCTTTTCTGTACGCCACTGCCTAAAGTCTTTTCTATAAATGACTGATGACTGTCAACTGTGTCAACTGTACTAATATGAACTTTTCCCTGCTATGGTGACTTTAATTGTAATTTTATGTGTGTAAATTAGATGTATGATGCTACACACTTTTCCAAACTGTATTTTAATGATTAGTTTTATTAAATCAGAAAAATGGAATTAATTAAGAAAATTCAACTAAATTGGAAAAATGTCTGTGATTAATTATTTATGTATGTCTGCTCTCGCTTCACTACTTTTGCACACTGTGTCCAAATCAGTACTGCCTGCTTCTTCTGTTCCTTTCTTCAACGTGCTTTCGCTCCCTCCTCCTTCTGTATCGCTCGCAGTAATCCCAGGTGGCTCTCGCGCGTCAAGTTCCGATTTTGTGGTCCCCGCAGGGACATTCCCCTGCCCGTAACGCGACTCCTGTCCCGTTACCAATTCCGGTTCAACACTTCCGACCTTCACTGGAGCCGTTCGTTTATGCCACTTGTCACGTCGAGTAAGACTCGGCAAATATTCTTTCACCCATCTGTTCCAAAATCTGTCTGCTAGAGCTTGTGAAATACGCCACTGTCTTCTCAGATTCAGGTCTCTTTCTGTAAAAACTCCTGGCTGGTTTCTGCCATTCGATGAGCCAATCAAAAAATGATTTGGCGTAAGACTTTCCTCATCTTCTTCGCTTACTGACACGTGTGTAAGGGGTCTTCCATTAACCGTGGCCTCTGCTTCCGCCAGCATTGTCACTAGAGTTTCTTTCAGGGTGACTTTCAAAGCTTTCTTTACGCACAGAACTAATGGTTCCCAGCTCCCGCCCATATGAGCAGCACTAGGGGGGTTGAATCTCCACTATATTCCGTTCTTACTAAGCTGTAATTCATTATCAGCACCGTGGAAGTTGCTTGCGTTGTCGGAATGGATTTCTTTAGGGTTCCCTCGCCGGGCCATGAATCTTCTGATCGCCATTACAGCCGACTCTGTATTCAGAGATGATGCTAATTCTAAATGTACGGCTCGAGTATTCATGCACGTGAAAAGTGCAACCCATCTTTTCTCCCGTCTTCTGCCAATCGCAACTTCAAGGGGTCCAAAATAATCAAGACCAGTAATCACAAAAGGTGTTATCTGTCTGGTTAATAGGTACTCGGGTAAAGCACTTATCTCTGGAACTGCAGGTTTTGCTCTGTCGACCTTGCATCTTTGACAACTGTTCCATATACTTTTTACTGCGATTCTAATCTTTATTATCCAGTATTTTTGCCGTAGTTCGTTTACGATACGCTCAATGCCATGATGGCCCGCCTTCTCGTGGTAGCTCTGTATTAACAACTTCGTATAAACGTGGTTGTTATCCAAAATGATAGGAAATTTTGTTTCTGCATGTAACTCCGGTGACTTGTATGTCCTTCCTTTCATCACTATTATTCCGTCATCGTTGAGCATCGGTGACAACTGACTGATTTTGCTGGATGCAAGCACAAACATTAATTTCTTTAGTAAATAAAGTTCTCCTGGAAACATTTCCTTTTGCACAGAACGAATAACAAGTTTATGTGAGTCTTCTAATTCTTGAACTGTAAATTCACTGTAATTCCTTTGGGTGGATTTAAGCTTAATTTTCTTTTCAGCTGTAACCCTTTGCCTTAATTTTCGATCACCAACTTCACTGTGTATCTTAGGAGTCCGAATCTTTAGTCTGTTGACAAAACGGAGAATCCCAGCAGTAATGCGAATTACTTTTAGCAATGATGAATACTTTCCGATTTCAACAGGAAAGCCTTTCTTCTCGCTGGTAATAACTGTTATCAACTCTTTACTAATTTCTGGCGCAATAATTACGTTCAACAGAAAAGCCATTACGAATTAACTAAGGGGTTGTGTAAAAAGCAATTCTATAAAGAAATTGAACATAAACTACTGGACTCTAATGATGCCAAACATTTCTATGAAGCTTTGAATTTATACAGATATAATGGAAAATATACTAAAAATATAATCTGCCCGCACGAGTTTAGCAAGTATTTCAGCAAAATATATTCCAGCGAAAATACAATAAGTTCATATTCGCAAATGACTACAGGCACAATGGTACCTGAACTTGATGAAGATTTCAATCTGGCTGAGCTCAACAATACTCTTAAAAAATTAGCAAAAGGCAAGTCACCGGGACCTTAACGAAGTCTGGCGTAATTTGCCACCTGACAGAATAAATGATTTACTTTGTAGTATTAACAAATTATGGAGAGATAATAACTTCCCTGAGAACTGGTCTGATTTCACCAATATTCAAAAAAGGAGACAAAAATGATATAAAAAATTACAGGCCGATTTCACTAGCCAACACTTCACTTAAATTATTTACGTCAATTATGACAGAGCGTTTAACCAAATGGTGTGGGAAAAATAATAAAATCTCGAATTTCCAAGGAGCCTACAAAAAGGGAACTGGCTGCAGAGAACATGTATTCGTATTAAACTCCCTAATTCAAAAGCAATTATACAGCTCTAATGGCAAGGTTTATGCTCTATTCGTGGATCTATCACAAGCCTTTGATTCGATAAATCACACAAAACTTTGGCAGAAGCTTGAAAAAATTGGCCTGAGTGGAAAATTCATCGAAGTGATACAAAAAATATATAGTAAAGCAAGAGCAAAGGTTAGGACCGCCACCGGTGAAAGTGAATATTTTCCTATACAAAAGGGCGTATTACAAGGGGAAACATTAAGCCCAGTTTTATTTACATTATTTCTCGATGACCTAGTTAATATACCGCAACAATCAGGAATTCCATCAATATATCTATGTGATGTTCTTGTTCACATACTACTCTATGCAGATGACATTGTGCTAATTGCGACAAATGCAATAGATTTGCAAGAAAAACTAAATATTCTACGAGAATATTTTGAAACCAATGATTTGAAAATAAACCTAACGAAAACAAATGTACTGATTTTTAGAAAGGAGAAAAAATTAAAATCCATTCCCAAACTGTTTTGGGGTGAGTTAGAAATCACACATGCTAACAGTTACACTTATTTAGGTGTCCCTTTCTACGCTCACTACAAATCCGACAGTCCGCTTTCTCACTTTGTGCAAAAAGCCATTACAGCCCAACACTCACAGTTCGGGCTTTTTTACAAAAGCCGATTAAAGAAAACCAATAATCACATCACACTATTTCAGTCTTTAGTTCGATCCGTACTTCTTTACTGTGTTGAGATCTGGGGATTGGTATCGGTCGAAGAATTGGTCAAATTCCAAATTAAATTTATGCGGAGGCTGTTTTGTTTACCTAATTCTACTCCTCACTGGCTATTCCGAATTGAGACTTTAGTGCAACCTATGCAAATAAACGTTATTAAGCTGACACTGAACTTCTGGTTGAAAATACTTGCACGAAAGGAGAGCCTTGCCTTTAAAGCCTATGAAGCCTTGGAGAAGTCGAAAGGGAATAATTGGTACAGTCAACTAGAATGCCTTTTTCAAACCTGGAACATAAATAATTATGTTAAAGTGAAATACGGAAAAATTTACTCCCAAAAAGAACTGAAGTCCCTAATAAAAGAAGCTATAACCTCAGCCAAAGAACAAATTCTGGAAGATGATATAAGAAGAATGAGAAACTCCAGAAGACTAAAGCAATATTCCGACAATAAGCTAAACAATCATGATTCGAAGTACCTAAACCATGTTAATGTATGGCCAGTAACAAGATTAATATTTCAACTAAGAACAGGAATGAACCACATAACACCACTTGGCAGAAATATACATCTGGGAGCCTTAGAATCGTTTTACAACATTAACACAACTGGAGACTGTCCGCTGTGCAATATGAGAAAATCTGAAACTACAGAACATATAATGTATGAGTGCCCACACTACGACTCATTAAGATGCATAAATATACCAAATCCTATCGACTATAACAATCTCGATCCGACTCTAGCAAAAAATATTTATATCTTTTGGAAAGGAGATGCTAAAATAAGAGACTTTTATCTTGAAGAAACATCTGAATGTGCATAATTAAAGTATTAGTGCTTAGCTAATGTTTATTTTGCTTTTAGTTTCGTCTGCTCTGCTCGGAGACTGATGACTTGATACTTTTAGTGAGTTTGTAGACAAGCAATTTAGTTATAACTTTTATACTATATGTATTTATATGATCACTACTACTATGTACTAACATGCATTCAATTCAAAAACACATCACTTTACTAATAACCATCATGTACTAAGTATTATTTGTATATTATGTATCGTGAAGGCCACATGGCCAAATCGATTAATAAAATCTATCTATCTATCTACTAATTTCTGGCCACGTATTGATGGCTTGGACAGAAAAGTGGCTGTCCTCTGGCTCCAGGCCGTCGCCAACAATATTAACTTTTTATTGTGGCCAAAACTCTTTTTCCTTACGTAGAAACTCGGGACCACCAAACCATCTGCCTTCCGGTGAAAAGTCTGAAGGTTTGTCATCTCTCGTTGCATCATCTGCTACATTTAGCTTTGTGGGGATCCAATGCCAATCCTGAATGTCCGTAAGCTCGGAAATCTCCCCGATGCGATGTGCTTCAAATGGTCTGTGTTTCTTTACAGCTGATCTCATCCAATAGAGCACTGTACTGCTGTCTGTCCAAAAATAAATTTCGTGAATTTTAAACTCGTGATCCTTTTTGATTGTTGCTGCCATTCTGCTTCCCATCAACGCTCCTTGCAATTCCAACCTAGGAATTGACACGATCTTTACAGGAGCAACTCTTGCTTTGGCAAGTACAAAGGACACTTTCACATTTTCTCCATTTTCAATGCGGAAATAACAAACTGCTGAGTATGCCTGTTGACTGGCATCACAAAAAACATGTAGTTGGATTATTTGACTTTTTCTTCCACTGTAACCGTACCAACGAGGAACTTGAACATTGTTGATTCCTTGCAGCTCTGCTATCCATTTTTCCCATTTATCGTTAAGGATTGTTGGCAATTCGTCATCCCATCCAATTGAGGTTCCCCAGATTTGTTGCAGAAGAATTCGTGCTTTAATTGTAAAGTGAGCAAGAAATCATAGCACATCAAATATTGTCATGGTTAACTTTAACACATCACGTTTAGTGGGTCTGGTTTCACCACTCAAAATCTTTTTATTAATCTTGCTAAATGATGTGGTGAATGTAAAGTCATCTGTCTCTGGGTTCCAGTGCATTCCCAGAATCTTTTCTGTTTCTGTCTCGCCAATCACTTTCACTTTCGTTGTAACTTTATCTGGAGTTAAACTTTCCAAGACTTCTTTTGAATTCGAAATGAAATTACGAATATTAAATCCTCCCTTTGCGTGTACAATACACACGTCTTCAATCAGCTGTTTTGCCTCTGCTACTGTGTCTGGACTATCACAGTAATCATCCATGTAATGGTGATCAGTTATTGCCTTGGTTGCAGCTTTATATTCAGATTTCCATTCTTTAGCATTCCGATTCTTCACCTCCTGTGCTGAATATGGTCACGACGATGCTCCGAATATCATGGCGGTCATTTGATAAACTTCCGGTGGTTTATCTCTGTTCATTCCTCTCCATAAGAAACGTTGTGCATTGCAATCTTCCTTCCTTATGTTGACACGTAGAAACATTTCTTCGATGTCTCCAAGAATTGCAATTTCCTTTTGTCGAAATGTGCACAAACATGATGGTAATGATTTTAATAAATCAACTCCTTTTAATAAATTGTCGTTAAGACTTACACCGTGTGACTTTGAGGCGGCGTCAAATACAAGACGTAGTTTTCTTGCCTTGTTGGGGTTAAAGTGGGCGAAGTGAGGCAAATAATAAATTTTATCATCCTTCACGGCCACTTCATCTTCTGTCAGCTTTCTGGCGTAACCTTTCGCCAGATAATCATCTATTTTTTGACAATATTCGTTGGCAAGTACCGGGTCCGTATCCATTTTCCGTTCCGAGTCCAACAATCTCTTTTCTGCCATGTATTTGCTTTCAGGGAATATTACGTTGTCTGTTTTCCACAGAAGTCCCGTCTCCCATCTGTTGTTGACTTTTCTTGTTGTCAGTTCTGTAATTTCTTTCACTCGTTTCTCTTCAACCGACAACAAGTTTGAATCGGCTATTTTTACTCCTATGGCTTCAATCTTGAAAGAATCTTTAACCAGCTGATGGAGTTTGTCAAATTCTTCTTTGTGGCAAATATGGTGGATTGATTCTCTGTCCACAGTTCCTTTCACCATACCTGTATTGCCATGCAACACCCATCCGAGTTTTGTCCTGGTTGCCATCGGTGCATTCACAGGACCTTCACGGACTTCTCTTGGTACTGTCAGGTGGATGTAATTCTGTCCAATTAGTATCTTTGGTTGAGCGTCTTTTACAGCTGCAAACTCAATCCCACGGAGATGTTTCCACTTTTCTATAAATTGCTTGGCGTTTACTGTCTGTCTTATCAAAGCCAAGTTTGATTCCGTACGTACATTTGTTAATTTGTACGAATAAACACCGGTGCCTACTCCACGAATTTGAAGTGACACAATTTGTGAGTCCTTTTTTATTATGGTTGATCCGTCATACCACTGTGCCTCCATTGGAACTACTGGACCGGTTGCTCCAATCTTCTTTGCGATGTCACTGGCATTAGATTTATGAAATTATGAAATATTATGTATAAACCATATTCCCATACTAAATTCAAGTGTACAAAAGTGCGCAAAGCATAATTGCAAACACATATCCTACCGAAGACTGTTAATTAGACCGAGAACCTTGTGATTGTCACTACTATAGTATAATATACATTTAAGTATTTTTAGTTGCATTTTTTAAAAGCTCCTTCATAGCCAAGGAATTAAATCAAAAAATGTTACGTTATAAATACACTAGAAATATTTTAGTTACCAGCTATTATTCCTATAGCATTGATAAAAATGTTGGTGAAAACAGAGGTCCAGACCATTTAGGTACACAATGGTATTAATTTGACTGGTTTGAATTGTTTTTCTTCCCCATTGTAACAAGGGGTAAGACATGGGTATAGACAAGTCACATAACTGTATTTTATAAAACAAACTTTAGTACAAGTAAACAACTGAAGGATAAGTCATGTGAATAATTGATATAAACAGTCGCCACAATTTATTGACCAACGGTTTAACATAGTAAAATCCTGTTGTATGTTATGTTCTGTTCGTGAATTTACACGTAAATCTTCTTTACATTTAAAACCGAAATCCTTCTCGTTGAGTTGGCTGACTGGGATTTGCACTTCTTGTATCAGTACCCAAGATCACATGCACATTTCCATAAAATTTATTTTGGTTTTTGCATTCAGTGGTTGGATTCTCTCAACATGTTACGAATTTTCGATAAGGGGTGAATGCATTACTTCTATGGAGGATGAACTCTTCCAAAACTTCTCACAACTTCTTGAAAACGGATACAAATATGTCTCACATAAAAACACCAAAGATGATTTTCTTGAAAACCATGCAACTGTTTGCAAAATATAACATCGCATCTCGTATTTCAGAACCAGTATTAGTCCCTTTTCGTGAAATAAACGACGGTGGAGAATTACAATATAAGCTATTTTCATTTGTAACTCTAATAGAGTTTGGATTGGATCAACCCAATTCAGTAAATTACAGCCTCACACTATAGTATATAATACATTTAAGTGTACACAATTGCCCTATATAACAAACATGAACATAAAACAGAATTTAATTTTTAGTTCCATTTGTGAAAAGTTCCTTTATAGTGAAGGAATTAAATAAAAAAAATGTTACTTTATAAATACACTACAAATATTTTAGTTACTAGCTATTATTCCTATAGGATTGATAAAAATGTAGATTAAAACAGAGGCCTAGACCATTTAGGCACACAATGTTAATAATTTGACTTAAGAGTCTCGTTTCTTAACTATTGTAACATGGGGTAAGGTATAGGTATAGACAAGTCACGTAAATGTGTTTTACAAAATAAACTTTAGTACAAGTAAACAACTGAAGGATAAGTCGTGTGAATAATTGATGTTAATTGTCGCCTGAATTTATTGACCAATGGTTTAACATAGTCAAATCCTGTTCTATGTTATGTTCTGCTCGTGAAACAATAAATTTCATGTATTTATGGTGGAAGCCAGTTTGGCCGGTCAAAACCAAACCGGTCAAAGGAAAATCCTTAACCACACTCATTAGTCCAGTAGAAATTATTTTTATTTTACACTAGACGAACGGATATGCAATATAAAATTAATAAAAAATTGTAATATAACGACTGCTGTTAGATGTAATGCAAAGAACCTACATCAACTATGTTTATCATTCTCCTTTTTCTATGATTTCTCCGATGAAATTAGCTAATACATTTAATTGCCTAATTTATTGCCCATTGGATTCTTTGAATCCAATATGATTGTCCTATTAGCCGATATGTTTGACTGCTATTGACCTGGCCGTTCTGTTTTTGACTGCTATCGCTATCCACCTTTGACCGTTTTTGCTTTTGCCGATTGACCGCAGAATGATTTATGCAATAAACACGCACCTAAAAGAACTAACCAAGGTGTTAGTGTTAAGACTACACAACACTTCTGGCATAGTTTAACGAGAAACTGTATTAAAGTATGTGGTACAAGGTTGATAGATTATAGTTTAATTTTGATTGACCCTGTCTGAGCATAAAAATACTGGCTACATACACAACGTGATGAATTTTCAAAAATTCAATTATTTTCAAAAATAAGGACATTTCAATTTCATGTCAATTTTCATAAATTCTGAGATCACCATCAACAAGGTTGCATTTTTAGAAAATAGTAGAAACCAGTTAGAAAAATAATTATTACATAATTCCACTT
>JAQFYB010008122.1:0-10092 GCA_034694085.1 Pogonognathellus longicornis
ATTCCAAATCCAAGTAACTATAATTGTTGATTACAGGATAAAAGTTGGATTCCAATTCCAAGTAACTATAATTGTTGGTTACAGGATAAAAGTTGGATTCCAAGAAACTAAAAGATACGATTGACACTTGTATGTAGGTCACGCGAGAGTTACTCTGCAACTAACATTTGATTGGGGGTCATTGGCGTAGGCAGGATTTGGTTTCGGAGGGGGCAAACTCAGAACATGAGATATATTGAGATTCGGTATATTGAGATATACATGAGATTCGGGGGTAGGGGGAATTGCCCTCTTTCCCACCCCTGGCTATGCCAGTTACGAATTTTATGTTGATTTTATCACAAATTGGCTATCATTTCTGACGAAAATAAGCAAATTTGAACCGCATGATTGGCCCCTCCAATACCAAATCCTGGCTACTTCTATATTTGGAAGTATATATATACAAACAATACAAAGTATGACAAGTTTTCCACATCCAGAGCGTAACATGTGAGTTTTACTAACTAGTACGTAATAATAAATTAATATATATAAATATTATTATTATCATCATGACATGCAGGAGGATTACAAACGACACAAAAGTAGTTTTGGTTGACAGTCCATTTGACCCTTAACCCAGATAGAATATGAACACATATTTTGCAGGAAGTGTGTGATAGCGATTTCAAGTCGTAGTTAAATATCTCGTGTTAATTCATTTTACACTTACCGTATTTTACGGAGTATATACTCTGTGGTTCTAGATTTTGGTGAAGTAATTTTGGTTGGGATCTATTTAACCCGGACCGTATAGCCGAATGGGCGAAGTGCGTTGTCACATAATTGAAAAATGATGGCAAGTGACGTTTCACCGAAAAGCATTATTTTCTACAGAATCTGGCCCTAACTTCATATTATTATTGGGGCACGAATGCCAAGGCTATTATTACTGAACCAACTTGTATATTTACATCGCTGTTAGGATTTAAATATTCTAATTTGAAGCCAATTCCTTGCCTTTTCTGTAAAAGCATTGGCCTAAATGAAAAGGACAACCATAATATTTTATGGCAGGTAGCCACACAACGTTAATAGTCAATAACTACATAAGTGAGACAGATTGGTAAATCTATATTAGCCCAGCATGCATAATATACATAAGGCGGATCAATATATATCAAAAACCTTTAAAATATTTATTTAATATTTTCTTAAAAATGCCAAAATATATAAATATGTTTTTAATTTAATTCAAAGTATGTGTCACAACACTGGTAAAACAAACATATTTTTAACGCGCTTCCAAATTATATTTTTTAATGTGAAGTACAATAACCATAACATAAAAATAGAGCCGATTTGAATTGTTACAAACATAAAAGAACGAAATTCGCGCGTAAAATTTTACGATTTTTTACAATAATTTTAAGTAAACGTCATATTTTTGGTTTTCAGAGAATACAATTGCACATTCCCCCGGTATAGGGTATTGAGTCAAAATATTTACAAAATGGGCTGAAAACCCCTAAATATTGAAAATATTTACCAAAAAATTGCTCCTAAAATGCTTCAAAAGCAATGAAAAATGGAGATACTAGACTTAAGATGTGTAGAGAGAGAAACAACATAGTCAGAAATCAACACATATCCAACCTTTGATAATATGACATCTCGTGCTGTATGGTAATCCATAAATATCAATTAGGCGAAACAGCGCTATGAACGTAAATACGTGATTTTGTTTCCGGTGAAAACGTTCCGACAATTCGTTTCGAGTGAAATAGTCCGGTGCCGTAAATTTAGCCACTATTACGCAAATAGAACCCCAGTGGGGTAGAAGGTTTGTTAATACAGCGTCATGGTGCTGTATGTTGTCCCTGAGTTGATATTCCATAAATTACGGTACATTATGTGTATTGAGATTGAGACAAGGAGAACGACATTCCGTACTTAATATATGCTTATTGAATACAACGTTTCAAAGCAACGTTGAACATTTTTTGACCTATATGACCTGTAAAAATTATTTATTATTATTCCGATTTTTTCTTTGAACATTTACCCCATATCTGATTTTGTAATGTAGTATGTCATCCCAATTTGTAATCATCCTAATATACTTGGTGGTATATAAGCGGAAACACGATTTTATTTTCTAACTACACAAATTTACTGGTGCTGGTGCAGTCTTACATTCTATAAAGAAAATAATTTTTGCAAAATATTTGTAATCCTTGCTCAATCTTTGAAATTTCACCGTCCATTTATTCTTCTGTTGCGATGCATTTCTCCAATCAACACTTTTACATTTTGCTTCTGAATTTTTCTCTGCTCATTTTTTCTTCCCAACAGTCGTGTATATCTTTGCCGGGCCATGATATAAATTTCGGGAATGATTTGGCTATAAATAAAGGATACCCCGAATCACAATGCTGTGCTATTTGCTCATTTACACCAGGGTAAATTGAATTCACGTTCTCATTAGCATTTTAAACAATTGTGTTAAATATTAGCTCATAAGAATACTTAGTTTTTAAACATTTTGATTTTCATTCCCAATTAGACTGAGTACTATCACATATTTAAAATACCTAAATGATATTCATTGCTATAGGTGTAAAGCTTATTCTTGGGTAGCCCATGATGGAGGCACCTGCTGGCTAAAGGATCAAATTACGCCTATTACACAAAGTGCAGCAGTGCATTCGGGAATTTTACAGTGAGTTTTTATTTTATTTCAATTCATTCTAAAATATCAATTTTCCATTATTTCATTCTTACATTTTATTTTAATTTAATATAGGGAATAATCATCATTGTGCAATGGGTGCTGCTCGTATAGGAACTACTATTACAATTACTTTTTTGCAAAATGTTCTCTAAACATTTTATCATCTAATGTAAAATTAATTAATCATTTGTTAAAAGTAATAAACGATTTGTAGCTCTTTAAATAAATAAATCTTAAATGAAATTAGGAACTAATTTGTCAAATGTGTAACTAATTTCTCAAAGGTAACCAATTTACCAAATTTGTAACCCATTTATCGAATTTGTAACCCATTTATCAAATTTGTAGCGAACGTATATAACATGCGCATAACGTACTTTTTAATACAATTTTACTCACTATCCAACAGTGTATACATATGCATTTGCATATAGCATGGTCTTTTTTGAAATATATAGTGATTAATAAAAAATGTCGTTTAAAATTTAAAACATTATATAGTTAACATTATGTGGGCGAAATTATTCAGTTGAAAATTAGATTCTCTGATTACCAAGTTGCTTAATCCATATAATACACAAGCCACTACAGACTACACTCAAAGTATTGACACTCCTCGTTTCTCATTTAAAACTGTTTTTAAATTTTAGGGCTAATTGTGTAAACGTACACCATAGTGTGTAGGTATTTCATTATATATATTTAATATTTTTCCTCTATTTGCCTCAAAATGCATATGGATACATATAAAAATTCTTATACTAATTATTGATTTAAATACAATGATATTTTAAATGCACATCAATCACAAAACTCGAGACAGTTGGAATCAATTACCACACTTTTCACTGAATTGTGGAAGCTGATGCGATTGAAATTTTGTGGACTACTAAAAAATTGGAAGCAAAAGTATTTAAAACAACTTAACGACAAATTCGTTCAATTTGATTAGAAAAATCGTCACATAGCATAAAGATGTGTATAAATGAACTTCATTGTTGAATTGAATGTTCTTTATTGGAATAGTGTATGTTATATAATATATATGAATGAGTGTTAGGATGTGCAGTAAAATTATTTAGAATAATATTGAATTTTGAAAATTTACGTAATTTAATTAAAGTATTTAAACTTAAACTAATTTATCCACTATTTATATAGGAACCTACTGAGAGACTGGAATATAAGTTCCTATCTAGTCTACAGAAACCGGTTCAGTCGTTCTCGTTGCTTATTTCTTACTTTCCATCCACTTACTATATTGATGCCACTATCATACTATTATGAATACCTAATACATGTTCCTTCAAACAGTATATAATTACTTCCACGTCAAACATCGCAAACACTTAAAATACTGGTCTTCGATCAAAAATTGGAATAAGTATAGTGAAGCATTCCTTTTGCCAAAGCACAATCCAGCGTACACTTAAAAAAATTTGTTTTAGTGATTAAGAAAAAGATGAAGTTATACGCCTACTGCTATATTCTTATATTACTCGTCCGTACTTCTATTCTTCTTCAAATCCATTCTATTGTTTTAAATCCAACATCATGAATAGTGTTAAAAATTTCTGTTCTAAAAATATATTTTTATTGATCTAGCTATGGTGGAAGATATCTGCCTAGAAAAATTGCTGGCCGAAGAATGGAACTGATAATATCTCAAATGAATAGTATTGAGTATATCGATTGTTTGTATCGCGAATAAATCTAACAAAGCAGCATGGATCTCTTGCAACTTTCATAACATTTCAGCCAAAATATTATTTGCGGCGAATTATAATTATAACTTTTTATTTATTATTTTTTGAACTTTTATTAAAAATTGACAGCATTACTAAATTGCATACCATGCAAAAAAAATTAATTAAATATTATTGACTTTAATATTTGTGCATGCACAATGAAAGAAATTAAAATTGAGTCCATATGATTATTAAATGTCTAGGTTACTAAGTGAAATGTAAAATGTATCTATTCATCTAATTTTGTTTGGGAATTGGAAAAGTTTAATGTACATCTTATTTAACTATTATATAGCTATTATATACGGCAGTAGTCTTACAAATGGAGTATGTAGAAGAAGAAAGCAACGTTGCGAGTTCATTAACTATAAATCCATGTGTATAATATGCATAATATTGTATAATATACCTGCAGTGTAATAAACGCACCTTCATACAGGGATTTAGAAATGCATCCAAGAACTCGAACGTCTAAGACATTAAACAACAAATAATAAGAAGAAAATGCAAGACGATTTATGACATTGGCCATTAACAAATACATAAAAGACACTTGAAAAAATGTTAAGTCTTGCTTATTTCAAGGTTTCCTGCAGTCGGTACTTATTGTAAAGGTCCCACGCAATATGACACAAAAGCTGAAATTATCTTGATGAGTGTACATGCATAATTCCAGTGGGAAGGTGATTACATTTTTTGTGAATGCAAAATAGATTCACAGTTTCACCTTGTTTTTTACCAATACTTGATCACGTAAATACCATGGTAACAAAAATGCAAAAAGGAAAACAACGACTTTGCTGATAGGAGAAAGATTTGAAGTATGGCCTGTTAATGCTCTGGAATATGGGCTGATTATGTGATTGCAAGCGCTTTTATAGATTTAAATACTTTGCAATAAATGTGCAGCAGAAAAACTGGAATATATAGTGTGTGCAATATTTAACTACGCCTGTGACTAAGCACAACTTCAAGGCTAAGAACAAAATGTCAAAAAAGACATTCGCATGAAATAATGAAAATCTCTATGCAGTCTCGAGTTACCGTACTTTTCCATTTATGCTACTAGAAAAATTAAATACCGCTTCCACCTCATTTACATGTACATGTATAACTCCTACCTAATCATTTGAAGTTGGTGTACAGAACTTATTCCAATTATGATTTTATCTCTACGCCAATTATTTTTAATCAATTATTGAGCAGCTTTGTATTATCGAATATCTTCTTTTTGATTTAAATAAACAGTCAAAATGTTTATAAAAGTTCATATTATAAATGTTTACATTTAATTGATTTTCAATATCATATATCCATCTTTTTAATTATATGAATGGTCAACTAGTTATCATTTTGGTCAATCCTATAGTTAATAATATAATTTGAGCTGCTTGATTTTGTTAAATTTTTTAACCTATACTTTGAAATTAAAACTTACGGTATTAGTTTTTGCATATTTCAGGTATTAGTATAATTTATTAGCGAATTGCATGGTTTTTATTGTTAACTCACATGAAGACCCATAAAAAGCAAAATGACATAACCACGTTGAGCAATAGTCTTGAGCATGCTTATTTTCCAATAAAAAGACCCATTGACTTGTTTCACACTTTTGTTAGTTTTTGAACTCACTGTGCTGCGGAGAAAGGGAAATTAAGTCTCCAGTTTTCTTCAATCAGCAATCAAATACCAAGTGTATTATCCATTGCAAAACTATTCAAGAGACAGGGGCTTTGTGATACAGAGGTACCGAGATTATTGTGTTTGGCTTTGTAAATTGTTCTTTTAACTCTTTTTAAATGTGCGCATTCTTTTGTTACTTCCTAAAATAATCATTGTTTAAATTATTTTCTTTTCTTATTCTAAGAAATTTGATTTTCAAGAATCACAGAATTCATTCTTCATATTTCTTAACACAACTATCTAACATTGCCAAACTTTATTTTCTAAAACTCAGATTTTTAAACTTTCAACCTAGCATTTAAGTGAACAAACAATTAAACAAAACAATACCTGCATATTATTATTCAATGCAATAAATTATTTTAATAAGTACGTCATTAAAATTGGAAAACTGAAATTACTAACAGGTTTATTTCATTTCAACATGGCAACCGAAAATATAACATTCACAGACAAAGCGGTGTTGGTAACCGGTTCAAGTTCTGGGATGGGGCTTCAAATGAACTTGCGATTTGCTAAATTGGGGGCAAAAGTTGTAATCCAGGGACGGGATGAGAAGAAAATGACTGCAGCTGCGGAGAAATGTTTAGCCGTTTCCCCTTTGAAATTGAAACCACTGATTGTGAAAGCAGATGTGAGCAAAGATTCGGATTTGGAAGCCTTAGTGAAATCCGTCATTACCCATTACGGAAAACTGGATATCTTGGTTAATAATGCAGGCGTGATTGCTATGAGTCCAATAGACGACCCGGAGCTAATGCAGAAGTTTGACAATCAAATTGCCGTCAACGTCAGGGCACCAGTTAAACTCTGTTCTCTCTGTGCCCCACATTTAATAAAATCTAAAGGAAATATTGTCAACATTTCCAGTGGCATAGGCCTTCGTGCAGTAAGTCACATTTTTTGCAGAATTATCAACCAATCAATATCACAATTCACAATTCCAACTTTACAATCCTCTCATTTGATGGGGGACAAATGCTGTTCGACAGGCTTTATTTATTATACAGTGTAAATTATTATACATTGATTAGTATAATAATTTAACCAAACAATTTGTTGATTGGTATCAGAATAAAAACTTTGGGTTTAAATTGTAAATGCAATGGGATTTTCATGAGATGGCTTTTTACTTTTCCAAATATTAAACATTAAAGTGAATTCACAATTTAGCAACAAAATTCCTGGAAGCTCAATATTTGTAGCAAATTTCCTTTTCCAGTGTTTTATTTATTTTCTTGAAACAAAAACTTTTCTTGTCTCAAAATTCACTTTCTAAAATTACAAGTTGAAACTTTTCAGAGTTTATATATATTTAGGATTTGTTGAAGCCACATCAGCTACTCTGAAATGAGTTTTATTTTATTTTGGAACACTTTTTGTTAAGTATTAAAAACAACATTTTGTATTTCTTTGTAGTTCCCTGGGGCGATCGGATACAGTGTTTCTAAATGGGCAGTGATGATGATATCAGAATGCTTGGCTTTAGAATTGGGCCCTGACGGGGTAAGGGTGAACACTATCAACCCTGGATTTATTGAAAATCAAGATTGGCACAATAAAGCAGGTTATGGACCAGAGGTAGGAATTGCTTTCAAGAAAGGTAGCCCTCTGGGGCGGAATGGTACCATCGACGATATTGTCAACATGGTGATATTTTTGGCTTCTGATGCTGCCTCTTATGTCAACGGGGTGTCGATTCCTGTCGATGGTGGAATTACTAAAACCATCCAAGGCACGAAATAAAAAAACGGTTTTAAAAATGTATTTCGTTTAAGTTGGAAAATAAAAAAGTTTGAACATCATAGCAAATAGACTATTTATTTGAAAAAGATTATACTTATATTTTTATTGTTTGTAATATTGTCAGGGACAACTAGAGCATGGTTTTCAACTTTGCATGAATGCAGGGAAGCAAAACTGCACAAATTTGTTTTAAAAAACACTGAAAAGCTATCAGCTCCTAAAATTAATATCAATTATTGCAATACTCACAAAAAACTTCTTCCCCCTTCAAAAATTGTTTGACTTTTAAAAGCATTGTTAACATTGCCCTTATGCTTTTTCAAAACAAATATAAAATAAATATGCATAGACAGTATTATATTAGATAAGTATCGCAGCTCAGCTAATGAATAAAGCTAATTAACCCAGCTTTCAGAACAAAAGTACCTACACAGTAAATACACATGTCTGGTGTAATAATATAAATAATCTTTATTTAGCTCCATTTATAATTTAAAGCATCGTAGGCCACTACAATAAATGGTAATATCGAATAAAAACTGTTATGCCATTCTTCAATTAATTTAAACTTTAGTTATTTCTGTCATAATTTCCTGCTCGAAATCCCTCTGTTTAGCCTCCTTCTTTCCTTCAGCAAAGATACTCAATCTGAAATTAATAAACACACAATTTGTTATTCAAAGTTTGTTAATAAAAATCTGCAAATTCTCTATACCAACTGAAAAAGACGATTACTCAATGCCACCAGGCAGTGAGTAGTCGTCTTTGTCAGTTGTTAATTATAGCATTATTCATTTTTCTCCAAATCCAACTTAATAATACATCATTACAGTAATTTTGATTAAAATGGAACTAAATTATTAAACCAATACAATAATGCTGATATCAAAATTTATTAAAAAAAATTTATTGCTAAACCTAACAGTGGAAAAAATAGTTTTGGGTTAAACAAAAAATTATAAGCTAAATTATAAACATTTAAATATTGTAACTAATATATTATTTAATTTAAAAACCCTAACACAATTCTATTTATTTATATATACTCAAAAACAATGTCGAATAAAAAAAATGAAATGAATAGAAAATTACGTATTGAGTGGTAACTATGATTTTTAAATTAAAAATTAGAGACTGATTTTTTTAGAATTAATATATGTGATTAACATGACCAACCTTTGCTCTTCTCCCTCTAGCAAGTGACGATACGTAGCAATTTCATTATCCAATGCGACTTTAACTTCCATAAGATCCTGGTATTCGTTGATAATCCTTCCCTTTTCTTCTTGCAATTGTTTTATCCAGTCTTCGAGTTGCTGCAAGTCAGTGTTCATCCTGTCTCTGTCGGATTTCAATTTCTCATTGGCATTGTCCAATTCTTCTGACAATGAACGTTTTTCGCCTTGGAGATGTGCGATTTTCGTGGCATATTCTTCCATCTGCATCATTAGTTTGGCCAACTCATCCATTTTAGCCTTCAATGTATCGTTTCCTTTAGCCAGTTGATTTTTCAAGTCATTTTCCTTCTTCATGTACAGTTGTTCCCGTTGTTCCCGATGATTTTCGATTTGGTTCTGGCAGTCGTCACGTAGCTTCTTGATTGCGTCCTCTAATTGCATTTCGTATTCTTGCTGAAGTTTGCCACCGATTTCTGCGATTCTGTTTTCACTTGATGAGCGCATTACTGAAACTTCTTGTTCGTGGATTTGCGCTTTCAATTGCAGCTCCTCCCCCTTGTTTCGGATTCCGTTCTCCAATTCCACATTTTTCAGTGTGAGGGCCTCAACTGATTTTTTTAAAATAGCATTTTCGTCGGTCAACTTTTTATTTTCTGTTCCCAAATCTTTTGCTTTCTTTTTCAGTTTATTGTGTTCGTCTTTTTCCTTCTTCAGCTCGCCTTCTGTGTGCAGATTTTTTGCCTCCGAATCTCCGAGCTTCTTTTCAAGTTCCGCAAAATCTTGTTCAGTATTCTTTAAACTGTAAAAAATAATAAGAATAATCATTGGAATTATTAAATAAAAAAATTTAAGTTAATATATTAATAAAAGCAGAAATACTGAGTAATTATTACATGGCATTTATTTCGTTGAGTTGGTTGCTGAAGTTTTTCAAATCCAAGTCGGACTTGGCCCTTTCTTTCTCTGCATTTTCGAGTCTTGTGCGAATATCATTGTTTTCCTTTTCGAATGTTGATTTCAG
>JAQFYB010008123.1:0-10092 GCA_034694085.1 Pogonognathellus longicornis
ATCTGTACCATTTTTGGAAATCAGCCGTTATTGTAAGGAATTTTTCTTTAGAATGTCAAAATGAAATAAGCCTAATATAAGTTAAATTTAAATTGAATCAATATAAATGTTAAAATGTATTTCCATTAAATTGTGAAATGTTGTGATGGTTAAGGCCAATATCAATGAATAAATACACTACTACTACTACTACTACTACTAAATATTTATGTGAACGATCGATAATTTATAGTGTATCCGTACTTTTAGTATCATAACTATAAAAGTACATAAAATATACAGGGATTTCACTGCAGCAGAAATGAATGTCTAACAACTTCAGTATAGTTAGGAAAATTTCTCAAATTTGGCTTATTGTTACATATATATTTGTAGCTTGGGAAGAAAGGTACTAGTATATGTAGAGGTAGTACTAGTAGGTATCTGTAGAATGTAGGTAGAAAAGAAAGTAACTGCATACACACAATCTACATGCAATAGTGTAAAAAATTCGTGGAAATTGGTTTGTAGAATTGAGACTGGTGGAAAATGAGGCGTAGAGGAGGATGGGTTGTACTTATTACGGACCAAAGCACACCATCAGAGTATCAGTACAGTAGTAGTGAATGAAAAATTTCGTTTTTCGTCCAATTGAGAGTTCAAAAGTAGGAAAGTCAAGAGCACAATAAAAGCTATGTGGTGCTATGCTACAATGCTTGTGTAAGGACGACGGAAACGTACATAAAGAAGGCAAAGTTAACGGAGGGTCTTTCCAGAGGTACTATTACAGCTCGGCATGTCTTGCAAGTAAAATACCTTTTTGTGAAGACACACCACCATTATTTCTTCACCTAATGTACAGTGGGGAATTCTAATGTGTGTTGTACATCTTGAAAATGTAGTAGACGATCACATTCATCCATATTTTCTTCCTATCTTCCATAAATACGGAAAAAACACACAACACACATGAACTACACTATACTCCACACACTGCATCACATAATGTACTACGAGTTACCTACATTATTATGTACAGTGCAGTAGAACCGGAAATTCTATCTTTTTACCCTATCCACCGCGTTACGCTGCTCTGGATAAGAAAACACTGGAGTGGTAATGGAAATACGAAGAGACTAGTGCAAAATAAGTATCAAGTTTCTCATGCTTGCTTTTAGCTTCAACTAGGCTACATACAATCATAAGATTATAGTATGAATCCAAACTGACTTACCTACCTAGGTAAGGTACTGTACACTACGTACTTACCATCCCAGTCTAAAACTAAAGTTATCTTATCTTATCATACATACATAGTGTAGTGCATCTATACGATACATTTTCCATAAAGAACATCGTTCTCGACATTAAGAATCGGTAGTGGCACAAGAGATTACTAAACCTCTGGGCCTGTTCCACTCACCCTTAGAAACGAAATGTTTATGAGACTAAGAGACTCACCTCTGCTTAAACGTAAATACACATGCCATCTTTATGTAGTGTGGTGTATATCGCATCTCCAGAGTGCACCTCATCAAGACAACAGGAGAGAAGATCCTTTGAATACATTAGCCACACAATCCTCCTACCTGTTAAACTAGCGTTGTATAGCGTTAGCCTTAGAGGCCTCACGCTGCTGCGAAGGAACGCATTAACCACCCTATTACCTGAGTGACTGACTTAAACTTGAGTCAGATTATGGAGAAGAATGATCATGGCAAAGCGTATAAATATCTCCTTTATAGTACTAATGTATAAAACATTATCACCATAAAAGCTCCAGTTTTCTAACAACAAGTAGTCAGTCAGCTCCAACACTCTCCTCGTGTCTGTCAAGACACCAGAATAGGTTCATTCCTGAAATTCTATCCATCCTTTTTCCTCTTCTACTTGTTTAGTGCATCCTCCAACACCAGACAAACCCATCGTCTTCTTTCACTTCGCATTATTCGCTAACGTATCACTTGTCCCCTTATGCTGTACTGACACTAACACTAACACTTCTAGTCGTATTGGTCCTACTAGAACTACTAGGAGCAGGAGTGTGTAACTGTATTGTGAATCTATTTTATTCCTTTTCTTATGGCTCATCTCGTGTCACCGTGAGTCCTAAGTGTGTTTCAGATATTTACGTTTTATAGGAAAGTGATACCTATCATATGAACTGAACACCAGACTTTTTTCTCTTTTCACTTACTTAGAGCCCGCTCTGTCTAATGCTCTGCTAGGATGGTGGAAGTGGAAGATGGGAAACCTTCAAGGAATAGAATGAAATAGCTAGCGTAAAATGTGTGTAACAGGAATTGAAAATGCTGAATAATTTCTACCCAATTTGCTCAGGCAATAGATTCAAGTCTGCTTTTCCCTTTTGTTACTCAGTTGAACAGTCAGTAGTCACCTGAAGAAATAAGATTTCGTCGAGAAAGATGCATACTTATGTAGTATTAATATTTGAAACTAAGCTGAAGGCTTTTTACGAAATTCAATTCAGTTTCTGCTTCCTAGTGCCACAGGCTAATATCTACGACCCATTTAGACAGCAGCCTTCTCCGAATGACACTGTTCTACTTTATTGGAGAAATTTCGCTTCTACTCTTCTGCGTCTCTCCCTCTTTCTCAACGTGAGTGGGTGATCGCTTACTGATGCGATGCAGTTAAGAATATTATTCACACATACCAACATCTAATGTAAATATATACACAGCCCTGTGGAAGAGAAGTGTACTATTACATTACAAATACGTCCATTACTTACTAGTACTATGTACACGACTACTACGTTAAGAATTATCTCGTATGTCTGTAGTGTAATGGCAAAGCGAGTTACCTTTTCACTGACTGTTAGTACGTACATTCACTACTTTTATAGTGGCACTACGACACGACTCCCACATATAAAATTGAACAACTCCAGTCATCTTGCATACCCGTAATAAAATAAAACTGCGAAGTGAAATATAGGTATGAACAAGAGACAAGATGCTATTTGGGAAAGTGGAAAAGGAGAAGAAATATATTTCAAGGTTAGAGTGTAGTGTAGTTTAGTGTAGTGTATCTTTCTGTTTTTTGTGGGCAAGACAGAATGTTAGCGCTCTTTCACTCATGTTCATAAATACAAGAACCATTCAAGTAATATATGGTTGATGGAAGTTATCTTTTCTCCTAGAAAATCCTAAGGGAGCAGGGATTATCCATTCCATGAGGAATTTAAGACAAGACAACAGATCGAAAATGGAAATCAGCCACCTCCACACAATCTTTCATCCACTCAGGAAATGACCCTTCCAATTCCCAATTCTATATTGTGGGATACTTCGTGTGATAATAGATATCTGTGTATGTATCGTCTCTTTTTCTTTCTTTTCGGTACTTAAGTACGTACAGGGCGATACAACCACTCCTATCCCATATATTTTAATAACGCATGTACACACACATTCACAAACCCACATTACATTACACTGCACACTATCATCGTTCTATACTAAATGTAAGTTCTAACTTAAGTATTGTAGATCCTATCCTACTAAAAGTATTGTATAACAGAATACATTCAACATAGTAGGTACATAGCAAGTAATAGTATCAAGTATTACGACACAAAAGTATACATAAAACAAAAGGATAACTTATTACATTATATCCATGTCAAGTCATAAACTTCCATTATACCTAAGCTAAAATACATATTATACAATACTAAAGAAAGGGAAATGCACCAACATGCATTATGGAGTTTAGAACCACACACGTTTGACCATGATGATGTATTTTGTACAGGAATTACTCTCTGTGAGAGAATCTAATACTCTGCTGTGTGATGTTACAGAGATATTATGCGTTTAGGAACTCTACAATAAGCTACAGACGCAGCAACGATGAGATTGTATACGTTGAGTTGAGTTTCGTTTGATGCTCTGCAAAGTCTAAAGTATGTTCACTGTTCAGACAAGTAAACAATAATTGACTACGCTCCGTTACCACGACTTTGTACCTGACCGGGATAAAATATTTACTTTGGGGATACTGAGCCAAACTTGGTATGTTAAATAAAGTCAACGTAACCAGTTCAATTTATTTGAGACATGAATGTGGAAAACCCGTCGTCGTGGCACATACAGGGTTTAGTGTGATAAAGACAAGAGCATGTGCTGTTGTTGGAGTTTTTTATGTTTTGTGGGATACTTATCACCCCCTCCTTTAGGCATTATTTGTAACCGATAACAAATCAGGAAATCAAAAAGTAAAAACACTGACTTTAAGATTTATGACTTTATATAGACGCCTGCTTGTAGCCACCACACCATATTATTATTGCACCTTTAGGTCAATCTTCGAAAGAGCACTAAAGACTCAAAGTACTGACTTTATATTTATACCACACCATACATTAGTGCATTTACTAGCATCTGCGTGTTTATTACATTCAGTTCCGTAGATTTCATCTAATGTGAAGTTAGTGGAGGAAACCAACCACACCACAGCCAGCTATAGACAAATTGACTTGGGCAGTGTGTTCAAATGTTGATGCTCCTTTTCTACGCTTTATTGTATTATTGCTAAGAAATTGAAATATGTATTACAACATTGTCTCACAGATATAATTTTCATCTTTTTAGTTAAAAATGTCTGAATCTTTACAATTTATCTAGGTACTTCTTATAGGATGCAATACAACTTTTAGGTTTTTATGATTTTTTCATGATTCAATTAAAATCTCAATCCATATTCTTTTGTACGTATGGTACACTTATCGTAGCATCTGGTATAAAACCAATTATTACATCGGAATAATAAACAATATTAATCTATATACAAGCGGGTAGGTCTATTATTGAGTCAGGCTGAAACTCTTTATCGTTATATCGTGGCGTATACTGAGATTGGCTTAGTTATACATTTTGTGTAGGCTAATCTGCTTGTTAATAGCTACCATTCCATGACAAAATGGCAATACCTAAATAATGAGATGGGTAAGGTAGGTGTATCCGTGAAATTGGAAAGGTATGTTGTATACATACAATATTGAGGTTAGTAGAATGGAGAAGATTAAATCAGAGAATAAAAGTTAGAGGCTGAAATCGATAAGATACTACATGAGTAAATAGTAAATATATACAGCACAGCATCTTGTAATCGGATTAAATTAAATGAAGTTCGGATTTTCAAGTCCGTGCACAACAGTTTGTTGAACTACACAAAAACTTTATGTCAAACCGAAGCAGATCACAAAATCTAATCAAAACCACGTATTTTCATGGAAAAGGTTATTTGTATGAACGAGCATTTGCAAGTTAAATTATATCAATCATTCCAAGTCAAAGATTAAAGAATCCAATATATTGGCTACAAACATACATGTAATATAACTGAGGTTTTATCTATGTCATCTTTTCTCAGGTTTTTCTCCTTTGCAGACATGCACATATCTTTCTATACATCACATATCACATCACGAAAAAAGGTTTTTATTGTGAATTAAATTAAATAAAATGCATAATAGTTAAATGTAAATCAGGTATACTTCAAGGAACAGAACTTTTATTTCGTTCAAACATTAAATATCATTTTTAATTTTCATTGCAGATAGATTATCCCCCCTTGCCTAGCATCTAGCAATAATCAATGCTGTTATTATACGAAGAAATCTATGTACTTAGGACTTTTATCACTATTTAAGTTTGCAACATTTTGGAAAACTATTTGATATTTGAAAAATAAAGACTAGTGATAATATTGTAATGCATCAAATAGAGTCTACGTTATATTATGTCCTTTACTTTTAGACACACGTACAGTTAGCTAGAACTGTAGCACCTAGAAAGGCAGTGTTGAAGTTTGTGCTTATAAAGTACAGTACATTTATCAAGTGACTATAGATACACCTCAACGTTATTACATTGCCCAAAGCCATCTCAGAAATGTACAAAAGCTCACTTGGAAGAGATGGTGTCTAGTGAGAGAAAATAGCCTTTCTATGGAATCCAAACTGTTCTTTCCTCTAGCACTACATTGTAAATATGTAAGATGGTATGCAAAATGCAGACAAGAGAATCCATTGTACTTTATAACTATGTACCAGCTCACCATGGCCAATATAATGTAATATCACATCACATTCAGCTCTCTTCAGCTCCGGTGACATTTACAGGAAGTCAATTTATAATGCAATCGAGTTTTCAACCTTTTCCTTTCCTCATAGGTGAGTGGTTGGATTAGTGTGCACTTACATCCCCAAACAACAACCAAACGCAAAACTCTTCACTTCGTCTTGCTTTTCAATAGAAATATTTACCATGGATGATATGCTACAAGAAATTCGGAGTCATATTTCACTTTCTTACTTACAAATGGCACAGCAAATAATATTACCAAGTACCTTATGCTACTAAAGCATTGCCATCAAATCTATTGCTTGTTGACTTCAACGTGTGAATTTTATTTCTTCGAGTTAACCTGCTTTTATAGTTATAAATATCAATATTAATTTACATACTCTTATACCTGCTTATTCATATTTGCATACCCCTAAAAATGCACAGTAAAACATGTAGGCACACTATACTCTAAATATGAACACATACACATGTTGTATTCTAACGTAGGTAAAAACAATCAATGTTTTTCTTACGAAGCATAGGAACGAAGCATATGAGAACAAAATTAGTCATATTAATTAGAAATCGTACTTTCCTTTCCTCCAACATTGGTATCTACTTAGAAGTTACACATAAGAGAATTTCTATTTCAAAGTGGATGAATGAGTGACATTAAATTAAATTTATTACTACGAAACAGATAGTGGGTTTAGTCCACACATTTACACACACGCACAGGGACAATCCCAACTCCCAACCTGACAAACAATAAATATCACCTTTGTCTTAGTGACGGACAAGGCAAATAGATAGACAGAGCTCATGATGCAGATCCAGTCTAAAATATAATATGAACCACACTGAGTCGTGTGAGTAGTTTCGTCATCTGGTGCTACAACTGCAGCAAAAGGCTTTCAACGTCGTAGTTTTTCTAGTCTGTTTAATGCGTCTGGTATTTGAGTCAAGTCTTGTTCGTTGCTTCATCAAATTATATTAAATTAGAGTAGCAAGGAAATGGTGTATGCTTCGACTTTTAGTGAACTTTGTCTAATGCAGCATTTTGTACCTGTCTTGTTTCTGTCGTTCATATTTTCCTCTATCTTATTACATTTTCTCTTTCTTTCTCCTTTCTGCATATGACTTGTCGCACACTTCTTAACTAACTCCTTTCACCGTCGCTGTCATTTTCTCCACTATATTTCACTTAGGGAATTTAACTTAAAAGCGTTTTATTTTCTTATGTTTCCATACACCAAGTCTAGTCAACTGTCTCACCTAATGTCACAGCACAGAATTAAGCTAAAATGCTACGTGTTGGTATGTAGTTTGCATTACAATGCATGTATACTAATGTATAGTTTGCATAGGTATATAGGTAGTACTCACACACAGTCGCGGTACTTAAGGTAGGTACTGTATGAGCTTTCTTCTGTACCTACACAGAATTTTAAATAGGTAGTTTATTATAACACAGAGGCTTTAAAGGATAATGTAACAATGTTAACAAACTGAGTTAGTTTCACATGGGTAACATCCTGTTGTTAATGAAAAAATTAGGAACAAGTGTTCTGGTGCATTTTAAAATACGTTGGTAATGTACTAAGCTCTTTTACATATGTACACCCATTACAAGGATATATGTATACAGTGGTTTAGATACTGTTACAAATATAGTTTCTCCGTCGGAAAGGGATAAATTACTAATAATATTAAATGAAGCTCGGTCTAAAAGACGTAAGAAAGAGAGAAGCGACTACATTGAAAAAGTGGAACGAAGGGAAATGGGAAACAATATTAATATGTCAGTCATTGAACTAAATCCCTAGACAAAGTTAAGGTAAGTAAAGACTAAACGCTATTTGTGCCAAACTTCTTATCGTACGTAGTAACTTAACGTAGCGTCTGCTTCAAAATCTATTACAGCATGAGCATTTAGATTTGGAGTCATACAACCTCTTAGTGTGCTATCAAAGCATAAAAGCAGATACACATCTGTAGAGGATTTGAGCATAATAAGCAAATTACTACTGGCTATTACGTCTCTATACAAATAATAGCTGTTTTACAGCTAAAAACCCCAATAGAAGTATAAATATCTATCTGCGTAGTTACAGTTTACACAGTGCTTGGCATTTCATGGATTGTGCATACATACATGGCCAATACGTCTAAATGCTTACAACATGAGTACTGTAGGTACTAAACTAAACCAAGTACCCTGTGAAGAATAGTGTCTCTCGCTCTCTCTACAAATCCAGGCGGCTCCTTTTCTTCTAGTCTATCTCAACATCTGTCCAATTAATCAAGTATGAAAGTACTAAAGCTCCTAAATATTCCTTGCAAGCTCTGAACACACAAGCTGAAATACAACGTTATTCAATTCAAGTTCCATCAGCCTCTTCCTGCCACTCCACTTGCAAACCCATTTCATCTCACCTAAGCCTATGGGGCACCTGGCCCCATTGCTTGTCTCTGCGATTCTAGTCTCTTCCACCAACTCATTCATTTCCGTCCGAATACTCATCCCCAGCCTTTTCCGTGTACTAGTAGTCTGCTTGATTTTGTGGTAAAGTACAAGCAATTTCATTTCATCAAGTTTAGTTTATCATTCGATGAACTCTCCATAGACTACATTATAATGTTCTGCTCTATACAGCATTTAATACAGTCTGATGAAACCAGTACATACTATACCTACGTTGCGATACATATTGATAATTACATCTCCATTCTATTAAATTCAAGTGCTATTCATATGATCACTAATTAACTTAAGCAATACATAGCCAAATATTATTGCTCACTCACTCACATTCCTCTACGGAACAAATACTCAAATCTCATTTCGTGCAAAATAGACATGTGCATTTTTATGGAATAATAATAGCTATTTTAATGAATATTACAATCTACTATGAATTTCAAATGGACCTGGGCTAGACAAAGTTTGAAAATACTGAACACTCCTGAGTATCACATTTTACATATTAGAATCAAAAGAGAAAGCACGGGATGAGGTAGGAAATAGCAAAAGCTCAAATTATTCCTACTTTCTAACTCATCTGTATTATATTAAGTAAATTGAGGAATCAAAGCATATATGAGATTTTACATGGAACAAATAAATTGCTTTACAATACCAAATAACTTCTGATTCCAATTCGTTGCCAGAATAATACACATGTTCCTACTCATACGTAACAGAGAGCAGCATTGCTATGTAATGATAATTATTTTGAATTTAAATTAGTTGTTTTGTCTCTTGATTTGCTTTCAATTGAAGGATTGCATCAGCGCAATTCTCCAAAGAGAGAGTGGAATCGAAATGAATAAGTCTAGTCTTTTATTTGATTAAAATTAAAGTGCATGTCAACTATGGATAGACTAAACCATATAAAATCAATATCAACTGTTCAAAACATGTTGCAATGAGAAAACCGTAAGTGCCATCGGTCAGTGAGATACCTAATATTTATGTTATACCATTTAAATTATTATTGAAGTTTTATAAACAACGGCAATATTATTCGAGATAAATAATCGGTAGATGAATTTCTGTTCAATAACGAGCACCCAGATAAACAAGTATTAGAGGTGGCAACGAACAGATCTTTTGAGGCTCGGCTCGAACTTGGTTCGAACTCGACTCAAACTCGATTTAGTAGTAAAAAGTTAGGCTAGGCTCAAACTCGGCTCAAATTCGACATAATAGAGAAAAAATCATTTAAATTGAACTTAAATTGGACTAAAATATTTTATTCTTAAACTTATATCTAGTTTAGGTTGGTAGGTTAGTTTAAGTTATCATATTTTTACTCAAAATCACCTTCACTTAATAATAACTTATTAAGGCTCGAACTCTAACTTTGGGCTTGAACTAGGCTCGAAAACTTTGGGCTCAAACTCGGCTCGAAAACTTTGGGCTCGAACTCGGCTCGAAACTTTGGGCTTGAACTCAGCTCAGACTAGAAAACTGTAAAAAAATGCGGCTCGATCATAATTGAGCAGGCTCGGC
>JAQFYB010008124.1:0-10089 GCA_034694085.1 Pogonognathellus longicornis
CAATGCATTGTAGTCGCTTTGGTAGCTGATATATCAGTCTATATACCTTCTGTCCATAATAAAAACAGATATTTGTCTTTAGAGAAAGTCAGACTTTAATTAATTTCAACTCCACCACTTTATTATATCTGTTTTACAATAGTTTATTTATTATACTGCTCGAGATTTTTGTACGAAAACAAGAAAATGGTATACAGTCTCGAAATAACCGATTATTCGGATTCGTGCACAGGCGCTGTTTCACGCGTGTATTTCAATCATCCGATTATGAAAATAAACGGTTTATATTAGCTTTGCGTGAAATCCCCTAATGTTAGTAAATGAAGAAATAATTATATCTCTATTGTTAACATTAATATTTCCAAGCCATTAAGTATGACATTGGTATGCGTCCGTTATTTGAAAGTAAAAAACAAAGATGTTATTTACTGTGGTAGAGTTTGACTGAAGTATAGAGATTAGCATATTTTTAAACATTGTTACAATCATGGAATTATCGTGCAAGTTATATTTTAGCTAACAGAAGCTACATATAACTCTATATAGTCATACAATATTGACATTAAAATTAAGATTAACCAGCCATATATACAATAAATATATAAATATTATACACTAAAGAAGAAATGGTCACAGATAGAAAGAAAAAATAGATACATCAAAATTAATATTATATAGTTTTCTCTCGTTTGTTTGGCTGAGAAAATTGTGAATATCTTTCCCTATAATAATTATAGCATCCTGATTGCCAGCAGTAATAATTATAGCAAGCATGGGTTGACTAGTTAATAGAGTTTATAGTAGAATAATAGCACTTTGTCCATGCTTAATGTATTAAAAACGCAATAAATCCCTATTGTTACTTTCAAATTATAGTTGTTTCTAGCCCTTTTATACATCCTCATTAAATTTCAGTCAGGATGAAATCTATTATATTATCGGAAATCCTGTGACACCAGAATGTAGTAAACATTATACGTAGAGAGCGTATGAGCAGGCAGACTCATGCTCATCTCTTTTGACCCTAGAATATGCACTGTCATATTTTGACGTTTCAGACCATAGGAAGCTTATAAATACAAAATCTTATTTTGTATGTTTTCAACTTTTTAGTTTTTAGCGCATATTTCAGCATTTTTAAGCTTTTACTTTTACTGCTTATTTTTCCACAAGTTAGCTAATTGAAGCATACATATTTATCCAAAAATAGCTTTAGTGGGATAGATAATTTAATTTTTGATCATTAAATAAGTCCTGTTAATAACAAATAGATTAAATCTGTCTCACATAATTTCTAGCCTTTGATATACCACAATTGGCGCAGTTGTGATATATGTGAGATATACAAATATATGACATGAGGGTGAAGGGTTTAATTCCATCACAAGTGTATCAGCATGTAAATATGTTTCGATAATTCAATTGACAAATTATCGATACCTTCTTGAGCAATTCTCAAGTAGAATACCTTCTGGGTGTAATAAAAAAGCAACTGCACAATATTTAGAATGAGCCACCACTTTTCAAATAGGGCTGTCTGATTGAAGTTCTAAGCATATATCTAAACTCTTATTTAGGAAACTTTTAGTGTATATTTGGGAGCATAGTTCGACAATTTTAGAGCATATTTTACATGCTTAATTCTGAATTTTACTTCCATACTATTTGGCATTCCATGCATCTTTGGCTGTTGGTGCAACGTTGAACAATCTCTTTTTCCAAACCATCATTGTTTTACATGGGAAGTCCCACTCTCTCGAAAGAAAAACCCTCCAATTTACGTTCCTCAAAGTCCAATACCTTGGGGCTATGTTCGAAATGATTCATGTCTTCGTCATTTGCATCCCTTAAAGAGTATGTATTTGTATACAACGCAACGTCAGCATTATTAACTATAATAGGATTTATACTAATTCATCATTTCTACTCTTTATATAATAATTACTACATAAGTCTACTTAATTTGCTGTTTTAATTGAATTACATTTGAATTTTGAGGTGCAAGCCATTCCAAAATCAGAGTGAGACATTTGGTCCAAAATCGGCTTGAAATATATCAAATTGACGCGTAGCGTCAATTCAACGCTCTCGCAAAAACTCTGTTCTTGATTCATCGTGACGTTGCGCTTAACAATCACAAAAAATATATCTGCGTACGTGTTTCTGAATCTGTAATTTTTATTATTATAATTTAAGGTGTAAATTAAAGTAGCTATTCAATTAATGTTTTTATTTGTCAATTATTTGATCAACATTGTATTGTTTCCATATGAATTTTATTTCGGGTTGATTCCAAGATGTTTTCCGTAGTAGTTGACCACCAAGATTTCATAATCAGTACTCATTATCTCTTTGCCATCTAAAAATAATAAAAGCAAATAACATTATACTTCGACCATTGACAAAAATAATCGTTTTGAACTTAATTTATTTATGCAATGTTTCAATTATCATTCTAGCTAATTTTCAATGTTCAACATGGCTAAAGCATTCGACATTAATTAAAAAAAAATTAAAAATGTGCAATTCAGAGACCGTATGGGATGTAACAGGCCTTATATCTGGGATGAACTTTTCCCACTGTGATAACAGTATTTCCTCCAATCCCTGGATGAATGACACGACCGATGTACAATTTATCCCCATTAGGGTCAGCCCCACCAACTACCGCGAGAGCTGGAATGTTTCCTCCAGAACTTTCCACCCAACTTAAAGCGGCACTAGGGGCAACCAGTACCTGTTCAAAAAATAAACCAATAATTAACTTAATATTTCTGATATTATAAAATCCAAATTGCTACGTAAATTTTAGAATTTCATACCTCATAGTTAGCAACGAATATCTAAAGGATAAAAGATATTTAATATAAATATTACAACTCAAATACAATTATCAACTAATAATGGTCGCGTAAGGCACTGGCGTAGCCAGGGGGCAAGGGAGTATATCGGATATAAGGGAGCATCCCCCTGAAATCAGGAAAAATGGGTTAGTTTGCACCGAAAGGGCCAAAAATCGCAAAACTTTTCCCATTTTTGGCCTTTGCTAATAATTCTCGCGCTTTGCGAGAAAATTAGTACAAATATACCTCATGTTTTGAGTTTGCCCCTCGAAACCAAATCCTGACTACGCCCTTTCTGTAAGGTAGGTAATAAAAATAAATCTGCTTTAAAACTCACTTCTTTGCCGCCGTAAGAAATGTAACAATCGGAAGCAGACCTCATATGTAGTTTTCCGGGAACGATGCCTCCCATATGATTTGCACGAATAACAAACACTTCTTTATTAGAATCAACTCCTGCAAGAACTGCAGAGCTGACAGTTCTCCCATTGGACGCACGAACCCATTTCAGTTGATTTTGTGAAGCCATTTTCTAATATTCATTAATATAGTGTTTTTGTCAATTATTATTTACAGATAAGAAACTATTGTATTTTTAACTTACCTAGGCGATATTTTTTGCAAATTTGCAACTTCAAATGAAAGTGTTGTATTGTAGCTTTAGCCAGTTGAAAATCATGTTGCTTTTATATGAGCGTGGAAATTACAGTGTGGAGCAGACAATATCTGAATGTGTAAATAAGATAAAAGTGTATTTGATTATTTGCTGCAATCAGTCCATTTCAAGTACCAATGGCAAATTTAATGTTTAAAATGCACTCCGAGGCTATAATAAAATTCATACAGTAGAAACTCGATTTACTGAATCTCCCCGATCCGAGATTTGTAAATCGTACTCGTCTCGGCTTTCCGTAAACCGAACCAAAGAGACCTTTTTTGATTATTGCTTCAAATGCTATCGTATTGATAGACATCATAATTTAAAAACTACATCAAATATAAATATACTATGATGCACTTTTTGTGTTGTAACAAAATAAAACACTAGAGGTGTCTCATTTATAACTACTATAAAAGTATCATATTTGCAGTGACACCCTCCAATGGTACATTGAAATGTCTCAGTACACTGACGTCTTACGATACACGGACAACGGAAGTGTCTAATCAAGTCTAATGAAATTAAATGACACACATATTACTAATTAAGGATCATATGGCGGATCAATATTTATCAAAAACCTTTAAATTACTTATTTAATATTTACTTAAAAAATGTCAAAATATTTATACAAATATTAAGTTTATTTCAAATAATGTGTGTCAAAACACATAAAACAAAGATAACTTTCGGCTTCAAAATCGTATTTCTTTTTAGTGTGATGTAGAATGTGCCAAATACGGCCCATAAATCAAAGAAAGAGCCGATTTGTATACTATAAGCAATAAAGCACAAAAGTCTAGCGTAGCGCTTAAAATTTTACGATTTATCACAACTTTACGTAAAATGTCTCCAGGCACCCCAAAAAAGTGTCTCCGGGCACCCAGAAATAGTGTTGTCACTCAACCAAATAAACGATATAGCTTGTAGCAACTGATATTCAGATGTACTTTACATGGCGGCCATTTGGATTCTTGAGTTTAAAGTACGTCGATAGCCGCATCCGATGAAG
Organism: Pogonognathellus longicornis; assembly: GCA_034694085.1. Classification (NCBI taxonomy): domain Eukaryota; kingdom Metazoa; phylum Arthropoda; class Collembola; order Entomobryomorpha; family Tomoceridae; genus Pogonognathellus; species Pogonognathellus longicornis. The sequence continues at coordinate 4,517 of JAQFYB010008124.1, forward strand.
ACATGCACTTCTGTCAGCGCTGGAATATAACCATACATCAATATGTGTACATGTTGATGCTGAGAGGTTGGATGTCTTCAAGCGACTTACTTTGAACTCAGAAATCAAAATCGCCGCCATCTCAAGTACATCTAAATAACAGTTATTGGATTAGAGCATTATACAACACTGTTTGCTTTTGAATGAATTCGTTAAGCTTGGATCTGGTGTAATAAACACAGCTCCAACTTGAATTAAAGTTATTATCAGCTAGGACGAGATAGTGATAATTACTATGAACCATACATTTTAATTCTCCCAAACAACCTGTTGCTCGTGATCTGCAAAACCCAGACAAATCACTTGCGGTCAGTAGCCATTAAAAAAATGTATACCTACATACAGGCGCGTAGCCAGGAATATAAGTTGGGGGGTGCACAGCAAGTTTGTTTATACCCAATTGATTTATGGTAGGGCGAAATTCGAATATGAATCCATAATAACACGTTGTAATTGAATTAATTCAGTGAAAACAAACTTATAATCATCAAATTCGCGCGTAGCGCGAAATTTTTACCAATTTTTTTAACTTTCTGGGCGAAATTATCTACTTGTTTTAGATATTCTATGGATTCTGGGGGGTGCACGTGCACCCTGCGCACCCCCCTTGGCTACGCGCCTGCCTACATAAATATATAAAGTAGTTTAATTTATAATGGATGTAAAACACTTTAACCAGCGTTGAAAACAATTTATGTAATGGATATTTTGAAACCATATGGCTTGTTATTAGATTATACATCATTGTATAATGCTCTTGTATCATGCGCTTGATAAAAATTCAATCCGAATGTGACGAAATAAACACATCTTCAATTTGAAGTAAAGTTATTATCAGCTAGGACGAGACCATGATAATTGTTATAAATATGAACCATTAACCATACATTTTAACGCTCAAAAAGTTTTTTTTATTAGTATGAGGAATATTACTACAACTTAATGTCAGTATATTCATCATACTAATAGAAAAGTCACGTACTTTGACATTTGCAACTAACGTAGTAAAAATTTTCCAGAGGAAATGTAAATATTTCTCAGGTAAGTTCTAGATAAAGCTGTCTGATAATTGACTTGATTACAGAGTATAACAATGGTCAGTTGGGTTAGTGGCTAATTGTATAGGTGGGTAGACATAAGAAAAAAGCGGCATAGCTTGAATGGTTGGAAACTTAAATTTACCCATAATGTGAACATAATTAAACAAACTTTAAAGATATCGCATGCCTAGTCACTAAAGCGCAAGGGTGATATTTATTTTACTAAATGGGTTTTATACGTAGCTGAACATTGTAAAACTTCTTTAACATCTACCGTGTGAAGTACCTCATGAATTTGCAAATCGCTTAGTTCTCTATATTTTATGATTTTTATGCCTTTTCGCATACATAACATTTGTATGACGAATTATTATACATTACATTAGTTATGAATGTATCGATTCAACAAATGATGTCCACTCAATGTTATTCTACCCAAGAGACAGTTTTGTTCAAGCCGGTAAGATATTTTAATAGTTTTGCTTTTTGTGTTTCATGATAGTCCACCGTAGCTGAAAATCAAGCAAACCCTATTTAAATTTATGTTTTGCTTATTATATTTATATTTTATATTTTACTTATTATTATTGTACTTAAGAAAGTTAATGCACGAAGGACAATATGGATATTTCTAAGAATGAGTGATTATTATTGTTTTAAGTTCTAGCATAACAATATGAATTTGAGTTGTGTGTCCATAACAAATAGTTAATAGCCATTTCAAATTATTAAGCCTTGTGATACGGTAAGATATTATTTACAACTGTGATAAGCGTTTGTAAAATTTGTTAATGAGTCCACGTGAAAACTTTCTGAACTCTCTAGTGTAACACTTTAAATTATTTGAGTATTCCGGCAAAGAATACGGCTATATTTATTCCGGTAGGTTTAAAATAGCCGATTTTTAATTATATTGCTGGATATATGATATTAGTGGCGTGGAACATTGAGCGCAATATACAGAAGTTTGAACTTGGCGAGCAACGCGCAAGTAAATTGGCACTTAACAAGCAATTGTTGGAACTTGACGTCAACGCACAAACTTCAAAATTCACCCCAAATATGGCCCAATTCCCCCTCCAAAAGTTCTACAAGCAACCCCAAAAGTGCCCCCAGTCATCCAAACAATTCCACCCATATTATATTAATTATAATATAAGTTCCACTTATTACTCAATTGTCTTTTGCATACAATATATTAATTAGTACATACGTATAATTATTTTTTTTAATTAAATACTATAAGAACTATTATGGCCTAAACTATTACTTCTCTGCTATAATAACTAACGAAAGGTTTAAATTGTATGAATGCATAATATTTCAATGTCTGCTGAAACACTAATGTACAAACCTATTGAAAGCTGCAATGAATTGATATCTCAACTAATAATTTCTTAAATATTCTAATAGAAAATTAGTGTGATAGGGATACATTTATACGAAGATTGAAAGGGCTTTTTCAGGAGCAAATTAAGTAAGTACGTAAAGAATCGAACATCCGCAAAGTGTTGTGAGTATGTCTAATATCCTATAGAAATGCATATCAGTATTGACAGAACCAAATGATATTCAATCATTTTTGTAACCTTTATACAAATAAATATTTAAAATAATGTAAATATTAATATACATTACACGTATGTACACATATCTTTTATAAGAAATGAGAACACATCAATTATAAATCAACAGAACGCTATCCATCAAGACATATAAATACCCCATTTAGTAGCACGAATGGCCGCGTGACATTGAGTCATCTCCATACTTCGGAAAAGCAGTCTCCGAAAACTTGAATTCCGGCAGTCAAAAAGGCACTAAAAATTGCCCAAATAGGCACTTAAAATCGCTAAGGGCCTTAAATTGCACTAATAAATGCTTCGAAAATAAACCAATATTTATTTATGCATAATTAGTTAATAGTGTGCAAGAGATTGGCAAGAGAAAGATCGAAAACCAAAGCTATTAAAGTTTTTAACATTCACATAATTATGAGTTATTTCTAGTTGTCCTTATCTCAATTTTAACAAAGTGTAAGCAATCTATAAAGTATTTTGGCCATGAATTGGTGTAGACCTGATACACAAATATTTTAGCAGCTCATTTCTATACCTTTGTAAGTAAATCGAGAACTCTTGCACCTATTATTTCTTTTTCTTAAGTTATTTTGGTTGTATTTCCTTGTTTCTGCGTATTGTTCTTTAAATATTCGCACGACATCTAACTACTAATTAAAGCAGATTGTTAATTATTTTGTCTTGTTCATGATACAACGAATTGCATCCTACTGTGAAAATATTTAGATTCGTAAAAATGCGACAACTATTTTCCATGACCGTAAGGTATTATTAAATGATTTTCCTTACATTTCTTATAGTTATCTTTTCCTTACATATTTTTGCATATATTTTGTGAGCATATGTATACTCGATATTACTCCCAATAAACGATCATGTATAATAAATATGAATGTGCTCCATGGGTGGGTGGTTAGCCTAAGAGGAGCGTAATAAATAAATACTACTACTACTACTTACTCCCAAGCTGGCGTAAAGCTTATCTTACAAATCGATACATCTGATTATTGGGTTCTGCACATCATTACGATATTTGTTCCTGCAGGAACAAATTAAATATTACCTACTAGTAAAACACCGCACGGGCTTCGCACGGGAGAAAATGCAACATGTAATGCTTTATTTATTTTTACTTTTTCCGTTTTTTTCTATTTCACTCCTCCCTATGGTGCCTTATGCTTGTAAAAATTAGGGATTATACGCTTAGAAGCTTGGATAGCATAACTTTTTGGAATATTTTGTTTTTATTATTTAAAGGTTTTCAAAGTAAATCTAAGCTCCAAACAGGGTTCTTTGGTAATAACTTGAAACGTGTAAGCCAACTTATTAAAGTGTTAACACACAAAAACGACTTTCAATTCCTGGTTTCAAAGTGTCAGGGTTTTCGCGCGATAACTATTTTATGAGTCGCCTTGCGAGTGTAAAAATTTTAAACAACCATTATATGTATAAATTAAAGTGTTGCTTAGTGATTTCAATATTATAAAAGTGTAATTTATAATGAGGTGTCAATGTAGAACTGTAGTTGGGCAATTATTTCAAAAACAGTACATTAATTTTGCAACCATAATTGAATGTTACAGACATGGAAATGATAAATTGCTCTAAATAAGTTGATGACATTTCCAAATATTCACTTCATAATAGGATAACAGAAACAAAAAACAGGTGTACATTATTGTTGGTAGATTTGGTTTAGGGTTACCTATTATGTGTTAAGATATAGGTGACGTGATGATTCTAAACAACCAAGTGCCTCAGGGCATTTGACTTTAAGGAGGGAGAATTGGAGGGTTTCTTTTTCGAGAGAGTGGGGTTTCTCATGTAAAACCATGATATATCTATAATTCTCGGGTATTTTTTCCTGCAGTAGAGCGAGAACCTGTGGGTTTTGAAAGATGCATAATTATGTTTTACTTTTGAAAATTGGTTTTCTTTACTATGTGAATTTGTAATGTATACAATAACGTATTCCATTATAGAAAATTCTAGTTTCTTGATAGCTTGACCAATTTGCCCTCTTTATTGCCCCGCGTTCGTGCCTAGCACAAACGATTAAGCCAATTTGGTTCAAAATTAACTTAAAATCTTCCAAAGTCACGCGTAACGGGGACTAGTTGAGGTATTTAAAAAATGACAATAACAATAATATCTAGTGTATGCTTCAATAATTGGGGGGGGGGGTGTGCTTAGAGAATACGTCTCTGCTGTTAGGTTACATACGCCGCAGCACAGTTACTCAATTAATTACAAGAAAAATGCATATTACTACTTTATTATATTGAATGAAACTATCGTATTACATAAACATAATTAATGTGTAGGCGTTTATAGGAAAGTTTGATTTGTTGTAAATAAGGAGTTATTATTCACGTCAATTCGCGTAATTATTTTGACCGTGGGAATTAGTCGTTGAGGATATCTTTATATTAACTACGTGTGAGTATGATGTCTAAAATTATTCTGTGTAATTATTATGAAATCTTCAAAGTAGATTGTTTACGACTACCTTGGACATTTATACCTATGTTCTTATGTATTTTAAAAATGTGTAGTATATAAACCTCCTGGTTTTAACCACAAAACTTGTATTATATATTCACTCACTGGGAATCCAACATACTAGAAATGTAACAAATTGAGAGTTTCAAAATAAATCAAGCTATATAACAAGTATTTAGAATAGATCAAGTTTCAGTATTTTTGTAGTTGTATTTCATATTCCTAACCACGCATAATTTTGAAATCGTTGTATTTAATGAATTGCAATTAAATTGAACAAAATATTATATACACGTTTGAATTACGACGTGCCAAAAATTCAGAATGGAGGTTAAGAAAGAATTACTGTACGACGGAAATTATTATGACGTTACAAATTGGGTTAAAAGACATCCTGGAGGAACTGTAATAG